>CM035174.1:86846571-87087429 GCA_020205615.1 Panax quinquefolius | reverse complement strand
GACTTCTTGAAAGGCGGGGAATAATTTCTAATACCCGACATCAGTTCTTGGTCTGCGAATCGGAAATTTGCATGCTTTCGAGTCGTTATCAGTTCACGATATGTGTCTGATAAGGCCCCTACTCACCAGAAAAAGCGTATGTATAAGCGGCCAGGGACGGTTGGAGTGCCCATCTTGGGTCACTCTTACGGAGAAGGGAGTTCGCCTTCTCTTCGTGTTTTCATCATTACCCTTTTAGGGTTTATAGGAGTGAAACCGTGACTAAGTGCCAATTCCTACATCCGCATCTTGGCATTCATTGCATTACCCGTGAACTTGGGATTACTCCTGCTGTTGACATCTTCTTCACCCTCTTTCTCTGCTTTGGTAGGTCTCGAAGCGGGGCTTTAAAGTGTTGAGCAAGCAATCTCCTCGACCCAACCACGAGGTTCGAGAGAGACCTCGATGAACACTCCTTACAGCAACAAAGGTTGGCATGAAGTGGTTTTCATTACGGGACACGAGATCTCTCTCTTTAGAATTTGGACCACCTCGACCCGAGTCTCTGTGATTTGAGGAGATATATCGAAGAAAGCGGGTGAGGAGATGGCGAGACTTCTTGAGGAAAATTCCTCGAAGGAATGGAGTTTACACTTGACCAAACAAGCTTGGTTATATAACCACAAATGTAAGTTTTGATTAATTACTGCAATATAATTTACGAAATTTATATAAGTGATATATGTTTTGATGTGTGATTTTTGCGATATCTACGATGGCAAACTTCTCGGAGGTGAGAGACACGGAAGATTTTTGGCGGGGAAAATCTTTTGATCTGAGTGAAGAGCACCCGTGAAGGATCTTCCCGAGTTAACCGCCCTGCTGTCGAGCCCTCGACTTCTTCCCTTGGTAGCCGAACCTCGAGCAGCGAGACCCAATATTCGAAGAAAACCTTAGACCTCGTAGAAGAAAAAGATCCATGAAAAGCGAACCAAAATCGCAATGATCGAAACAAACCACGAGAGTGATCACGAAAGCGGTCCACTGAAGCGACCCCCCGAACAACCTCCTCAACTAATCCCGATCCTCCGACCTCGAACCTATCCGGTGAGGAGAAGCCTTCTCGATATTCCTTTGCATGATCGGGCCGAGGTCCCCGTGTAAAGAAAATAAGAACTAAAATAACTCCTTTATTTGTAGAAGAGCTTGAGTCCCTACCTCTTGGTTGTCACTCCTCAATCATATCCACGAAACCCACATTCACGATAATGAACCAGCCAAGATTGACCCCGCGCCTTCTAGAAAAAAAAGCGGCCATGAGATATTCACCTGGTGCGTCTCACATTCCTCGCTTGACTCTGAGCATACGCTTTGCGATCTCCTTACTCACGAAACCATACTGCGTAGACCCTCACCTCTTCGCGAAGAACCTCCACCTTCTCCCACGAGAGAACAACCAAACCAAGATTGATCGGGGAAGCCATAGCCTCTCAACAATGTGGCCCAGGCTTCGATGCTCATTTTCCATTCAATTTATTTCAACACCTTTGTTAAGTGAAACCAAGCGATCATCGGTTCGGGAATAGTTCGAATGGAATCTACTTAGTGAAGGCATGAGCTACTTGGCGAAAATAAGCAGTATCTTCTTTATTTACGAATTTATCGCATGTTTATACATCGGAAAAGCGGTCGAATGATATTGGAAATCTACGAGCCCGATGCGGTGTTGGACGTCTTCGTCGAAGATCTCTCGGTGAAGCGAAGAAGAGATCTTGAGGAAGGAGAATGCCGTCTTTGAAATCGCCTTGGCGAGGGAAAACTTCAGCGTGAATGCCTTCTTCCATACAAATGAAGGTCTCAAAAAAAGTTAGCCCAAGCGAAAGGAGATGTTAAGGCCTCGAGGAAGAGGCTGAAGTCGACGAAGCCGCAACCACGAAGAGATCGTGAAAATGAGCGTTGACTTGGTTCGGAGGGGCGAGATAAGGATGGAAAAGATCGAGAGCTAAAGGCGATCTGAAGATCTTGACGAAGACTATCCATAAAATTTGGAAGCGTGAGCTTAAATCACATGGTGGCGGCTCAAACTCGAAGAGAAATCAAGAACTTCGAGGCTCTTGGGACCTTGGGCCTCCGATTTAAGCGACGACCATAAACAGATATCACGAAAATCTGGAACTTTCGGACGAGATCAATGGAGAAATAATGAAGATATACTCAGAGAGTTCTGAGCTTTCTTAGAAGTCGTGGCGAGGAGAAGGCTGTCTGCTGACCAATCTGGACCCATCCTTTTCGATTCTTGAGGGCGAAGATGGAGCTGAAGTGATGTTTTCTGTTTATGTCTTTTACATCTTTAATTTACAATATGTAAAAATGGTGATAGTGTAATTAAATTGAATATTGAATGAAAATGGCTTTATTCCTTATGACTTTGGTTTATTATACACTTGATACTCGATATTTCATTAAGTGAAAAAATGCACCAACCCGCCGTAAATTTGAACTTGAAGCTGTTGAGTAACAACTAAACATGTATATATAATGGATGAAGTGTAAGAATGAAGCTTTACGAACTCGACACTTAGAAAAATTTAGGTAATAAAGTAAAGGAATACTTATTAATTCTTAGAAGTGTGAGACATATCTGCTTTCGTTAGGAATTTGTTTACCCCTAAAGGCTAACAAAACCAAAAGATGACATTTACTACCCAGAAGGATCGACGACAAAGTCGAAGGATGACCTTGCTTACCACGAAGGGCACTGCAAGGTCTTAGTGTGATGACAATTGCCTACCACGAAGGGCGACAAGCGTCTTAAAGATGACAACACCTACCACGAAGGGCTGACAAGGTCTAAGTGACCACTGACCTTAGAAGAAAATTTGCCATTGAATGGAATGTGAGTCCACCAGAACCTCCCAACACCGATGGCGTTTTACTACCACGAAGGGCTGACAAACTCATGGGACCACCTAGAAAAGAAATTTGCCGTGAATGGCGGTGAGTCCACCGAACCTCCCAACACCGATGGCGTTTACTACCACGAAGGGCTGAGCAAACTCATGGACCACCCTGCTTAGAAAAGGCTACCATCGAATGGCGGTGAGTCCACGAACCTCCTAACACCGATGGCGCGTTTACTACCACGAAGGGCTGACAAACTCATAAGGACCACTAGCAAGAAAAATTTGCCATCGAATGGCGGTGAGTCCACGAACCTCCAACACCGATGGCGTTTGCCTACCACGAAGGGGCTGACAAACTCATGGGACCACTACTAGAAAAATTTGCCATGAATGGCCGGTGAGTCCACGAACCTCCAACACCGATGGCGTTTACTACCACGAAGGGCACGACAAACTCATGGGACCCTACCTGAAAAAATTTGCCATCGAATGGCGGCCGTGAGTCCACCCGAACCTCTAACCCGGTGGTCGATCGTGATGAAGACAAAATTTGTTCGAGAAAAAGGAACTTTTATTGATGATGACATAAATATTTCTGACCTTCCATTATCATACATCATTTTCTTTGAAAGTACTTTCTAAACTGCCAGCGTGCAAGTATTCTTAATTCTTGACCCATCTAATGCTTTTAATCGATAAGTTCGGCTTGACACTTGGTTATTTCATACGGTCCTTTTGATTTGGCATCGAACTTTCTATATTACGAGGTGTAGATGCTTGGCTTCTACGAGGACAAAATCTCCCACCTCAGAACCTTGACATTTTACTCCCTTATTATAATGTTTAGCCACTCTTATTTGATAAAAGTACTTGACTGATTAAAAACATTTCTCTTTCTTCTTCAAGTAAATCGAGGTTGGCCTTAAGCCCTTCCTCATTATAAATTTCTCTGAATTTGGTGACGAAAATGGGAGATCAATTTCAAGCTGGGAACTAAGGCATCGATTACCATAAAGCGATCTAAAGGGTGAATCTCTGTTGTAGTCCTTGGAGTAGTTCGATAAGCCCTGACCTTGTTAAGTAGCTCCTGCGGCCATCGCCGCCAACCCATTCAATCTACGCAGTCTCATTCAATGACGTTACATTGGTCACTTCAACTTGTCCATTTATTTGTGGATGAGCCACTTGAGGTCTTTCGTGTTGAATCCCTAGTTCTTTCAAGAATGCCTCAAATTTCGATCCCTGTTGGCGTCCGTTGTCGATACCAACACCTTAGGAATCCGGCGAAACACCTGACCTCCTTTATAAACTTTAGGCATTCCTGTTTTAGTTATTGGTAGAAGTGGTTTTGCCTCCACCCACTTAGTCGTATAATCAATAGCAACTATAATGGTGACTTGACCTTTAGCTTTCGGTAATGGACCGATATATCGACCCCAGACGGTGAAGGGTATAGGAGATAAGATCGAGTATAGCTCTTACGGTGGTGATGTGAATCGAATTTATTTAGTTGACATTTTCGCACTTCTTGGCGTACTCGATTTGCTTCTTTAAAGATGGTAGGCCGATAGTACCCTGGCGAAGTACCTTATAGGCTAATGACTTAAGCCGTAGTATATAGTCGCCTACAAATACCTTCGTGTCTTCCAAGAAAAGCGTAGTCGACGGATGGGTCGAGCATTTCAATAGTGGAGATGAGAAAGCTCTTGAACAGATCTCCATCAATCGAGAACAAAATTAGCACTTTTATACTTAACTTTTTGGCGAGCATCCGTCCAGAAGGTAAGGCGCCATCTGCGGATACTACATATATGGAGTCGACCCGGTTGGTTCGGTCGATACATTCTGGATTCATAATGAACCTTTGGGATGTTCTGAAGTTTGTAAATAATGAGACCCATCAAAGCGTTAACATCCAAGTAGTGGCTAATTTGGAGAATCATCGGCAATAGAATTGTTATTACGCTCGATCCTTGAAACTTCATAGGATTGGAAATCTGAAGTTGCTCCTTGATTCTGTTAGATATTTGATCATTTTTGGGCCTCGAGCCGTATTCCCAAGAAAGTTGCTTAACGATTAGCGAGAATCACTAAAGATAATTATCGTTGTCTTGAGACTTTTGCCAATAGTAACCTACAATCGCGGCCATTACTAAACCGTTGTTTGTCGCTTTGAATTTGAAATCGATGGCTGTTGTACCTTGAATCCCTCCGGACTCGTCGAATAACACCTGCTCCTTTGGCGTCTCGTGGTAGAAGACCCATCTGCATCTGGCGTCCCGAACTACGCCTACCTTTGAAGCGCAGCTAGCACGTGTCCAGATCCTTGACCTGCATTACTGACTTCATCGACTTGAGCGAGCATTCAACAACAAAATCGGCCCGAGGCTTGCCCTTTGATGGCGATTCGGGATGATATTCAATGAAAAATTGTGACAACTCCATCGTCCGTGCTGACTAATCTCCCGATACCTCGGGTTTGCCCATAATCTTCTTAAAAGGTGATCTGTATATCTATTACCAATCTACCACTGGAAGTATTACTAAGCTTTCATTAGCGGTTATTAAGCGAAAGCAAACTTTTGATATATTGGGTACCTTGTTTGACATCCGAAGGACATGGCTTACATAATAAGCGGGTCTTTGCTTACCCTGACTTCACGCACCAAAGCTGCTCCTACGCGATGAACTAATTTGCTGAAAGTACAAATATAAAGGGTTCGGCGAGAGCAGGCTTCACCAATAAAGCGTAGAAGATAAATAGGACTTGATACTCTGAAAGGCGTCTTCACGCTCAGAAGTCCATTGAAGCGTCTTTGCATTCTTGACCCTTTCGATGTATCGAAAAGCGGTGAGACATCTTCCGTAGGCTTGGACATGAACCTCCTTAAAAGCTGCAATCCTTCCGATCAGACGTTGAACATCTTTAAATGGTGAGGAGTCTTCGTATTCGATGATCGCTTGAATCTTCTCGAGTTGGCTTGATTCCTCTCGGTGACAAGATATCGAAATTTGCGACTCTAGGCCAGAAGGTGCATTTAGTGGGATTGATCTCAAATTGTGTTGTGAATTGTGCGAAAACATTCTTCAAATCATCCGGATGTTTATGTACTGACATACTTTTGTGATCATATCGTTTACGTACACTTCCATATTCTACCCGGTGATATGAAAACATGGTTCATCGTTCTCGATATGTGGCTCGGCATTGATGAAGTAGAAGGTCATTTTCTTATAAGCATATCTGCGAGCGATGCGTAATGAGCGCAGTAGTCTTGGTATATCTTCTTCTACGTGGAAATTTGATGGTAACGGAGAATGCGTCCATGAAACTTTATAAAGCGTACCGAAGTGGCATCGATTAGTTGGTCGATGTGGGGTAGAGGTAGAAATCCTTGAGATGAGCCTTATTTAAATCGGTATAGTCGATCTTGGACTCGCCGTTTACCATTTTATACGTACCGGCACCACATTTGCCGTCAGCTGCGGGTAGTCGATCTCGAAGATGAAATCTGTTGCTAATAGTTTTGTAATCTCTTCATCGATTATTATTTGGCGTTGGTGCGAAAATCCTCCTCTTACATCGGATGGCTTCTTGACGAAGTACACCTCGGTAGATGCTCGCCAATATCCCTTCTTTACCCGGCGTATCCACGAGGCTCCCGGCGAAAATATCAGCATAGCTGCGAGAGCTCCGTGAGGTTCGTCAGGAGAGGTTCGGCGGAATCGAACCTATTTTCTTAGATTTTGTTTGCTTTGCGGGATGAGCTCTATCTCCTCTGTTTCTTAATTTGGCATGACCGATGGTTCGAGAACTACTTTACGTGAAAGGTTCGATCTCTATTGCCATAGCATGTTTACTGCTTTGATATTCCGCTCCAAAGTGATCATAGCATTTCTATAACATCTTGGCGGATCAAATCCCCTTCGCTTTCATGCCAAGCCCCGTGGTAGTAGGAAATTTAATTTTGAAATGAGGAATAGAGTCGCGACTTATAAAGCAATTAAGCGAGCCTTCCCAGAAATAGCATTATAAGCGAGAATCTACATTTACAACATAAAATTTGCAAATAATTTCTACTGTTGAAAGTAGATTAGAAGATATTTGGCGATTCGATAGTTCAACCACCTTTAGCGGGTCATTACTAAAACCATATAAAGGGCTTCTGTCCCACCTCCATCTTTCGCCCATCTAGGTGCATTCTACGATAAGCGTGGGCATCTGGGATATCTCTGAAGACCCATTATCCACCATCATCCGTTTCGTATCTAGAACCCACACATGCGATTAACACCAATGATCCCTCGTGCGGTTCGATAATTTCGAAAGGTAGTCTTCATCGATAAAAGATTCTAGAACTTTCGGATAAGGTCTGTCGGTCTTGAGGAGGTACACTTACTTATCGTGGCCAAGAATCCAGTAAGCTTGGTAAGCTTTCAAGCGAGTTTGCGGAAGTACCCCGGTGATGACATCTACCACATGCCTTGCTTGCGGTAGTTCGGAGCGGGTAACACTTGTTGGTTGGTTGAGCTACGGAGCAGGCCCTACATCCTGCTTTGTTGATTGGTTACAGCGACCACATCTTGAATCAAAGCTCGCGCTTGTACCTTCCTTTCAATAAAGTCTTTCAAACTAGCCTGATCGTTTGTATCGTGACTGACGAAGCTTGATGATAATCCACAATACTTACGAGAATTCCCTTTTCGGGCTTAATGTTATCTCGAGGTGGTTCGAAAATAGGTTGGTTCTTAATTTGATCCAAGATACTTGATACATACGTATTAAGTGTTGTGTACGTTCTATTCACTTTCGTTGTCTTTGGAAGCGGATGAGCGTCCTCCCTTTATCTCCAATTATTAAACTTTTTGATCGCCCTCATAGCGGTCTTTATTACCCTCATTCTTTCTCGATCTTTATCGGTTACATCCGTCTCTCCTTGGCCAAATGCGAAGCGGGGCGTTTAAAAACATCCATAGCTTCTCTACCGCGATATAACCTTGACTTTGTCGAAAGGCCTCGTGAAGACTCTTGGGTGATGAAACATCAACTTCTTCACTAACTTTTACGATTTAACGGATCTAACCCATTACGAAACAATCCAGCGGCTTGTAGATCATTCAAATCATCACTGGCCCTCTTTGCTTCACGGAATCTCTTCACATATTGGCCCAGACTCATTCGAAAAGCGTCGAACTGAGCGATGAACGGTTGGTTTTCCCTTCTTTTGTTGCTCCCAAGCGAGCATGAAATTCTGCACATATGCGCCGAAGATGAAATTGAATTTGAGGCAAAGTCCCCATCCTTTATCGGGCATCCTTTACAAGTGTTGTGGCGAAAGTATGACACTTAGCGACATCGCTAAAGTCGTAATAATCCATCGATCGATCGAGCGCTTTGTTGTGGTCGTAAGGATCCCCGATCCATCATAACTCTCCGTATATGGGGTAACTTCTTGGTGGGGAATCGACTTTTCTCTAAGAATTTCGCGGAAAAAGGGGATTCCTTCTTTCGAAGTGTCCTTCGTCTTTTCGTACTTAATGAGTTGCTTAGAAGTTCTTTTAACTCTTTAACCAAATAATCTACTCCTTACGGTTGAGGCGATGCTTCCTTTTCGATGATTCCTTTCTCCTATAGGTAGAAATAGGTTTCTTCTGATAGAACCTTGACTCTAGAAGGGCTTCTTGGTGTGAGTGTCTACTGAGGTGGTGTACCCTCGGTAGACTCTCGGGAGTACAATCTCTAGATATGCTTCGTCTTTGTGCTCGGGAACACTGAGGCGAGAATGTGCAACAATAAGGACTCTCTTTGTGGTTTGAGGAGTCGATCCTGGGCCAGACCTCTTCGTTCCCTCAGGCCACTGCTCCTTAGAATCGGCGGTGGTGATGTACCCTCCTCGATCTTTGAGAGTAGGGCTTGGGATCTTCTTCTTTCTCGATTTGGCCTCGAGACTCTCGTCTGAATGAGCAGGTTCTTTTAAAACCCGGTGTCTTGATTTCTTTCTTGGTGATTATAAGCGAGTTCTTCATCTCTCGACTCTGTCATTCGGGCCATCTGTTCGGCTATATCTCGTCGTGCTTTCTGAAAGTACCTCCATAGCTTATATCGGCTTCATCGACCGTCTTGGCTAGTCGTGAAACCTTTTCATCTTGGTCTTCTCGATTATCGAGTTAGGCGAAGTGCCTTCTACTGCGTTTAAATAGTGGCGAATCTTTATCGATGGGGTAGACTAACCTCGTTTAACCTTACCCATCTTCTTGATTGAAAATCTTGAGGATCGTTTGAATATTTGTCTTTGCATGAACACTTATTCTTAGGTCCCCAAACGATCCTTTATGAGACACTTCGGGGTGTCGATTCCTTTGGCGACCCTCGGGCGCCCTTGAGTGTAGGTGTTCTACTCTTCACCATGAATATTGGCGTAGAAACAAACACGGTTTGTGATTGAAAAATATTCGAGGACACTAGAACTCGACCCTCCTCCTTGGCGCTTGATATTAGCTTGGGGATCTTTCTCGCGTCCCGATCGCGAAGCCGCGTCGATATCTGCCTTGCGATTCAACAATCGACACCAAAAGCTTGGCTGCTGTTGTCGAGGATAGCTTCCGGCGTGAGAGTCGATCTGACAGCGATCATGAGGTCAATGATGGAAAAATATTATCTAGTGTGCGAGAGGGATAGAATAAAATTCTAATGAAAAAATGTATGTATTACTTCTTCTCTTATGTGATCTTGGCCCATCATCTACTCCTTTATCAGGTTTCTTTGTGCCCACCACCACCTCTACACCTTTTCCTTATTTACGGTAACCCGATAGAAAAGTAAGCGATCTACTTTCAGCCCCTACATTCTTTCATTTTGCATTGGCATGGTCATCTGAGTCCCATCTCATTAATGCTTAAATGCAAGAAAGTGGCGAGACATAATAGTCAAACGTCATTTGGCGTAATGATTCTTGGTCGAAATTGGGATTAAGTGATAATTTGTATAATGGGCGATATAATGGTAGGCCCGAATAATAAGAATGGCCCGAGTAATGGAGATCTAATTTAACATTTAACGTGATCCGAAGGAAGGCCGATAATTTTGATCCGATAAAGAAAAGGATTAAGGCAAAACAAAGGCCATGGTTGAACAAAATTACCTTAAATTGTTCAACTTTAAAATGTTTTTATTTAATAAAAATATTAACTAATTTACATCTTATTAATAAATTATCTCAAATATTTTAATTAATTGATTCTCATATTAAATACTATTATACTAATATATTAATATTCTAAATTAAAATTGCATTATTATCATTTACCCTACTTATTTACAATGACTGCTTTAATTTTCACTTATCACTCGTTTGAGAATTAATATTTATGTAGTCGAGAATGTTGAATATATACGTTAATTTATGTTATTATATTGATTTGTGAAAATTTAAAAGAAAATTAATATTTTCATATATTTTTTAATATTTTTATATAAAAATAAATTCTTTATAGATTATATGGATAATTTTTATGAAATCGTTATATATCTATAACGACATATTTTATGTGAAAATATGAAAATTTTATGTAAAAATATCAATTTTCAATTAAAAATAGTATTTTTCCCCCTCAAAATATAAAATAATTTGCATTCGTAATTATATATATGAGCAAATACATGCCAGATAAAAAAATGGATAAGACCCTCCGTCTCTGTCCACCGCACCGGCGATAGAGGAGAGAGAAACAAACACTATATATAATTATATATACACACATATAGAGAGAGAAAATTGTGATATGCAGTGTCAATAATGGGAGTAACTATCACCGCTGCTCAAGTTAGCACCGGCCATTCCTATTCTACTTTGTTCTTCGGGTATCAGCCGCCGTCAAACTTGACGCCGAAAGGAAAACAGTCTCCGTTCAGGGTGAGGTGCGCACTGTTCCCCCAGGAAAGGCGGGAAAGCAGGCGATTGGTCTCCGGCTCTCTACTATGTCTTTATTGCACCATTTCTATCCCTAAACGTACGTATATATGTGTCTTTTCCCGCTTGCTTGTACAGTTTATTCATATTAACTTTACTAACATGCGCAGTAAGCGTAAAGTATGAGGAGTAGTACCCATTTAAGGCCATGAATTTCCTGTAATGAATATCTAACTGTCTCAGACCATTTGGGGTTCCCTTAAATGAAATTAAATACTTTCTCCGTCCCACAAAAGGGTTCCATTCCCAAATTTCACAATTTTTTTTGTAAAATTTAAAAAAGCTCTTTTTTGGACAAAATAATTTTGCAAATGGGACTCTGTGCAACAGAGGGGATAGTTTTGTTCAGTGTCATATTTTCACTAATCTATTTTTAATTTCATGATTGTATTTATGGGAAGTCCAAACAGACAGTGATTGAATGAGACTAAAAGTTATGACATTGAAGTCCCAATTTTTCTTAATTTTTCATAGGAATTTGGAACTGATAGAGAAAAAGCATTTTTTGTAAATTTTGATTTTATCTATTTTGTGTGGGTGCAGATGCTGTAGCTGGTGTCTTTGATAAGTATATGAAAAGGTAATGCTGCCTGTTTGTGATCAGTTTTATTTTTGGCTGAATGTAAGCAATGGAAAGGGTAAGTTGGAACTTTCCATCTAATTTTTTAGAAGAAAGTCTCCAACTTTTCTTTCCCTTCCCCACAAAATAAACTCACAAATAGGCTCTAAACTATTGCTTTAATTTTTTGTTTCTTTTAATTCTAGACTGAATATTTTTTTATTTGTTTTAGTCTCCTTGTCCTGGTTTTACACGCTCTTTGATCGTTTATGTTCTTTCTTGTTAATAGGAAAAACCTTGATCCGCTAGAAGCTTATGTTCCCGCCATTATATTGACACAGCTGCAGATTGAAGACTTGGGTAATGACCATTCTTTTTACTTGATTTTCATGTTCATTGAAATTTTAATTAAAAATTGGAACCCAAATGTGACATGTTTTTTGTGACATCTTCAGTATTGATGGTCACACAATTATTTTTATCTATTTCAGTTTAGTAATAATTAATATTTATCGTCATATCCTCCCTGACATAATCATGTTTAACTATTATGTACTGTCAGTTTGGCTTTGTACTTCCAAGGATGGTCTAACCAACGAAATGGAAGAAGATTCATAAGAAGAAACCAGAGTACATATACATATTTCATCATTATTCCTTCAGTAATGGGAAAACTATCAGGAAATAAATTAACTATTAAAACTTGAATAAAAAAGAATTGTAGAGTGTGGACTCAACCACCCATGAGATTACCCGGTCAAGCTTGCACTTCTTCTCTTTCAAATCTCAATATAAAATATGTCCCTGTTTCTATAGTGCAACCTGCCGACACCTTCATGGCATTATTCTTGACCAATGCATGATTTTGCTCAACAATTCATAGCTCTTGGAATTTCTCCGTGAAGTGCACACCAAGATAACTAGATCCTTTAATAAAAGGCCACCTCCTGAAGGCATCTTTGCGTACTGATTTTTCTTTCTGCTACCCTAAAAACTCATCACCTGTATTATGCCCAATGTTAATTTCTAAGAGGGAATTTTCTCTATTGGGATGCTGCCTTTTGCAGTATATATTGCTTGTGTATTACTATCGTAACTGCTTCATTTTAAATTCTTCCTTTGTCTGTAATTAATGATTCATGTGAAAGAGATGCAGTTTATTCAAGACATTGTGTTTCATGAACTCCTCCTTTAATGCAGGAAAAATTCTGGATGTTGATCAACCTCAATATGCTGCTTACCGGAATCTATTACGTTCTGGCCCTGCTGCTTCTCTTCGTGTGAATATTCGAGCAGTAAGTGAAATACTTTTCTTCCTTTTAATCTTATTATCATGCACTTTTGATTGATGTACTTAACAATATGATAATTCATTTCAACTTGTTACATCAAAATATATTTCTTGGTTCTGGAATATTATTTTGGTGGGAGAATTCCTTGAAAGCCATCCTCAATTGTCATCGACGTGACATGGGCTTGGTATGAAGCTCATTATAACAAGGGAGAAAGAGTTACACTATGACTTATGAGTAATTTTTTATGGACATAATACAAGCTACCTCCCCCCCCCCCCCCCCAACCCCAAAAAAAGAAAAAACAAATTGAGCAATTTAGGAACAATACCTCATGTCTGGTCTAACATTTAAGTTCTGCTATATGATCGTGGATAGGTGTGAATTGATGGGGGATGGATTTGAGGTAGAAAGGCTTTGAATATTGATGGTGAAGTACTTAAGACTCAACTGTAATAACGTGCATGGGATGAAAAGAAAAATGACTATTCTACGGCGTTTTTATGAGTCTTATCCATTTGTGCAAGAGCGTCAATGAGATGATTTTAAAACAAGTGGGCTCTCAAGAAAATTACTAATAAACAGGAATAATACCAATCATAAATAACCAAAGATTAATGTTATTGGATCTCATGCCACAAGAAATGTGGGGGGAAATGACCTTCCCAAAGTTGTTGTCTTTGATAAATTAAACGACAAAAATATCAGTGCATGCAGAACGGATTAAATTTGTTGTTCCACCAAAATAATAACCACGACAAGAAATAATGGGATGAAAAATAGTTAGGCACAAAACACCAAGATTTTACGTAGAAAACCCTCTAAAATTAAGAGGTAAAAACTACGGGACGATATTTGAAAAATTCATTATAATAAATTGAGAAAATACAAAGATATCTTAATTTGAGGAAACACTCAAATTACCTCATCACAATAACCGTCTTGATCTTTCTTTCTCTCTATTTTTTTTAAGTTTCAGCAGAAGTCTTTTTCTCTCACTTCTTTCTTCCTTTGGATGGGTGTGTCTCTCACTTCTTTCTTGGCTTACCCCGGTAGTCCTTTTATAACAAAAGGCAAAAGCCTTTTTGATAGTCCACACCTTTTCCCACCGATTACACCTAATTAATATATATTATAGAAATATATATAGCACATGTTCATTTATTTTCCAAGTAGTCTGGTACACGGGCGGATGCAGAAATTTTGCCCAGAGGGGCGGATTTTAAATTATTTTTTTTGTTGAAGTTGAATAAATTTTTTTGAACTAATCATAATATTAAGTAATTATAATAATGTTTACAAATTGTAATAAATATTCATAATCCAAACTAAAAAAAATAATTTCAAATAAAAAACATTTAGATACAATTTAGAAACTTATTTCGGTTAGTTGTCATAGTTCAGTTTGAATTATTCTCTAAATGCTCAAAGTCTCAAAACCAAAATTTCTTTCTATATTCAAACAAAACCATGTATTAATTTCAAAGTATAACTAGTTTTGGTATCTTTTTATAGGTTTCAAATAAGTTTTACTTGTATTTAGAATTAGTTTATGAATTTTTTTTGCCCCTCCAAATTTAACTCTTCCTTTAATCTGCCCCTTAAATTTATTAATTTACATATTTGCCCTACCCCTGTACCTATATAAAAAAAAACGAGGCGACTTCTATCTTTGCCCTTTGATCCGCCAATCGATCGGTAAGAAAAGTGAAGGGCTTAAGGACATTTATTTCCTTTTGCCCCTAAGACACAACAACTTTGGTTTATGACCTTCCAACCTCCGAGATTTCTACCTTGACTTTCCTTTTAGTAATAATCTCATGTGTCTCCTACATATGATAAGTTCGATACGCCTCCAAAGAAAAATTGGTACAACTCATGGGTGTAGGACCTAAAAGCGTAACAATAAATTTTCTCAACAAGTGGTATCAGAGCTAAAGATTATTTGTTTAGTTGTTTTTAGATAAATTTTATGGAGGAATCAGTCGGAGCCATGATTAAATTGGCCTCTTCAAATTTTTCGATCGGGAAGTCAGAATGGAGGATATCATTTATTGCAAGGATTTGTATGATCTGTTGGAGCTAAGGGAAAAAAGCCCTCAAATAAATCTGAGGCTGATTGGAATAAGATGAATAGGAAGACTATTGGTCACATTCGGCAGTGGATTAACCAAAGTGTGTTCCACTATGTTTCGCATGAGAGAGATGCTTACACTTTATGAACTATACTAGAGTTTATGTATGAGAAGAAGAATGCACAAAATAAAATTTGTGATTCGAAAAATTGTGAAAATGAAGTACAAAAACGGAAGCAGTGTGTGGGAGCATATTAGTGAGTTCTAAGGTTCGGTGAACTAGATGTGCACCATGAAGTTGAGATTCAGACTCTTTTGCTTCTCAGTTCATTGCCAAACAGTTGGGAGACTTCGGTGGTGTCTCCAGCAATTTAGCTCCAGAAGGGAAAATGGCTTTGCAGATGGTCAATAACTGTCTTCATAATGAGGAGACTAGGCGAAAGGAGCAAGGATTAAATTTTGAGACACGTGCTCTTGTTGCAGAGAACATGGGCAAAAGCAATTTCAGGGGATTTCACAAAGGCACAACAAAAGCAAAAATCACAAGAGCAAGTCAAAGACCAGACAAGGCTAAACGTATAGATGCTTCCATTGTAATAAGGAAGGTCATTACAAAAGAAATTATTGAATTTGGTTATCTGGCGAAAAATCGAGGAAGCTGTTGAGGAGAAGAATCTACTGAGCCCACGGTCGCGAGAAGATGTTGTGATTTTTTCATTTGGGGAAGAAGAATGCTTGCATGTTGATGATTAGAAAGTTTATTGGGTGGTTGATACTGGTGCCTCGTATCATGCTACACCTAAGAGGGAACTCTTCACAACTTACAAAGCTGGAGACTTTGGGTATGTGAGAATGGAAAATACTAATCAGTCCAAGATTACTAGAATTGGTGATGTTTGCATTCAGACAGGTTTTGGTTGCACTATTACCTTGAGGAATGTTAGACACGCTCCTGATTTGCATCTCAACTTGATTTTTGGCATGGCCTTGGACAGAGAAGACTGAGAATCACTTCGGCAGTGGAAAGTGGAAGCTTACCAAGGGCTCTATGGTGATTGCAAGAGGTGTTGCTTGTTGCTCGTTGTACAAGACTCGTAAGAAGGTGTGTTCCAGTCAGTTGAATAAAGCTGATGATGACTTTTTGTCAAACTTGTGGCATAAGAGACTCGGCCACATGAGTGAGAAAAGGTTGCAATTATAAGCTCTAGATTATTGTTTGTTTAGGAACCATCATAGTCTCTTTTAGTAGTTTTGCTAAAAGAAAATCAAAGTGTAATGAGAGAGTATATTCTATTGTACGTGGGCCATTGAGGTTGATTCTTTGGGTGGAAATAGGTATTTTGTTACCTTTATTAATGATGTTTCACTGAAGGTGTGGGTATATTCGTTGAGAACAAAAGACCAGGTTGTGAAGATGACTTCTATTCGAGTAGTACTGGGATTAGTAGCTAGTATGGATCTTAAGCTTGAGCAGTTGGATGTGAAGACTGCCTTCCTTAATGATTTGAAGGAAGAAATCTACATGGAATAACCAGAAGGGTTTGAAGTTAAAGGGGAAGAACGCTTGGTTTGTAGATTGAAGTAAAGTTTGTACGGCCTGAAACAAGCTCCAAGATAGTGGTACAAGAAATTTGATTTATTTATGGTGGATCAAGGTTATAGCAGAACTATGGTAGATCATTGTGTGTATGTCAAAAAATTCTCATATGGTACTTCATTATTTTACTGCTCTATGTAGATGATATGTTGATTGTTGGACAAGATACCGATATGATTCACAGGCTCAAAGATGAGTTGTTCAAGTCCTTTGATATGAAGGACTTAGCTCGATAAACAAATTTTTAAATATGAATATTTCGTGGCATGAAGCTAAATATGGTTATCGTGGAAAAGTATGTTGAGCGGGTGTTTGCAAGGTTTAACATGAGTGATGCTAAATCAATCAGCACACCATTATCCAGTCATTTTAAGTTAACCAAATGCATGTGTCATTCTACCAAGGAAGGGAGAGAGGCTATGGCCTTACACCTCTGTTATAGGGAGCCTTATGTATGCAATGGTTTGTACGAGGCCAAATATTGCTCATGCAGTTGGTGTTGTGAGCATATATTTTTCTAATCCAGATAGAGAACATTGGAAAACAGTCAAATGGATACTCAAATATCTGAAAGCTACTTCCAGTTTGTGTTTAAGATTTGGTGGTTCGAATTCAGTCCTAGAGGGTTTCACAAATGCATATATAGCAGGTTCCGAAGAAAAGAAGTCTACTTCAGGGTATTTGTTTACTTTTCAAGGGGAGTTGTTTTATGGCAGTCTAAGTTGCAAAAGTGTGTTGATTTGTCTACTATTGAGTCAACATTGCTGCTACTGAAGCGGGCAAGGAAATGTTATGATTAAAACGGTTTCTCCAAGATCTGGGTTTGACATAGGATGAGTATATGGTTTATTGTGATAGTCAAAGTGCAATTGACTTTACCAAAAGCGCCATGTATCATAATCGTACCACACATTGATGTTCATTATCACTGGCTTCGTGTAGTGATGGAAAAAAAAATTGATGAAAGTGAAGAAAGTTCATACCAATGAGAACCCCTCGGATATGATGACGAAGGTTATGACTCGAGATAAGCTAGACCTTTGCAAAGAGTTGGCCAGAATGGACTCCAAGTAACGGGGTAATGGTGAATACCTCCTCTCATGAGTTTGGAGGGGGAGATTGTTAGGTTTGTAGGTCCTACACCCATGAGTTCTACCAATTTTTCTTTGGTGGTGTATTGAACTTATCATGTGTAGGTGACACATAGAGATTATTACCAAAAGGAAAGTTGATGGCAGGAATTCGGAGGTTATGAAAGCTGGGCAACCAAAGTTGTCGTGTAGGGGCCACAAGAAAATAAATGGCCTTAAGCCCTTCACTTTTCTTAGCAGGCTACTTTGGAAATAAATGAACATGTGCTATATATATTTATATAATAATTAGAAGGTGTAATCGATGGGAAAAATGTGTGGACTATCAAAAAGGTTTTTTTGTCTTTTGTTATAAAATGACTATCGAGGAAGCCAAGAAAAAAGTGAGAGAGACACCCATCCGAAACAAGAAAGAAGTTAGAGAAAAAGACTTCTGCTGAAACTTATAAAAATAGTGAGAAAGATAGATCAAGCAATTAGGTAGTTTGTTTGGGATTCTATCACAGGGTTATTGTAGTGAGGTAATTTGAGTGTTTTCTCAAATTAAGATATTTTTGTATTCGCTCAGTTTATTATAGTGAATTTTTTGGAGTTCGTCCCGTGGTTTTTAGTTTTTTACCTCTTAGTTTTAGAGGGTTTTCACGTAAAATATTGGTGTTTTGTGGCTGACTATTTTTCACCCCATTATTTCTTGCAGTGATTATTATTTTGGTGGAACAACAAATTTAATTTGTTTTGCATGCACTGATCAAAGACAACAACTTTGAGAAGGTGATTTTTCTCAACAAGAAAATGATTCAATTTCCCCATTAATCACCGAGAAAGAATAGTAGGGGAATTCCTTTCTGACCAACAACTCGTGCTCCATAAAGATTACCTGAAATTGCTCTTCCAGGAAGCACACTCCCAACCGAGGGTACAAGTAAGGGGTGCACTTGGGATTTAATATCCCAAGGCCAGATAACCATCTAGTAGACTTAATCTTTGGAGTTAGTGTGGGTCCTTATTCATACATGTAAACTATTAGGATCCAAACTTCAGGGAAAAGTTTTAGGACTTGTGCATCCTCTTATGTCCAGTTTCTACACCTGGGCTTATCCAAAAAATATCAGTTGCTAGCTTAACTAGTATATCTCTAAATATCATAGTATTTCCAAGCCACATTGATATTGTTGTTATGATTTCCAGTGTTAAAAACAGCTGCACCTCTTTCCTTATTCTGTTTTTGTTTCTGAAATGCATATCTGCCATATGTCAGTTTTACTGTTCTTCGTATTTTCTATTATCATATTAAAGACCACATTACCTCTTGCACCTTTCATTTTCTATGTATGAGGTGACATGATTATCTTTTAATTATTCCGAGTTTCAGGTAGCCCAATATGCAGCTGATGCTGGCTATGATAAAACTGCTTACAATAGTGTTGATCAATGTCTTAGGTACTACTGCTTTTCTGTTCGACTTGTAACATAGCTATAATACATGAGCAAGAAAAGTAAAATGAGTAGTGGAATGAACTCAATATGTTGGAAGTGCACTAGTAAAGGCTGTCATCCACATGTACTTGCATTTTTTTAAGAGAGGTAGTGGCCTTTCAATAGAATTTATAACCCATAAGTATTACTTGTATTTTATAGAAACAAATTATTTGTCTACCAGGAAAAAAAATTGTAGTACATAATTCCAGTACCCAACTGAGATTCAAATTCATGATGGCCTTTGTATTTCACTTAACCTGTTTAAATAGAGTTGAACTCTATTTTTTTTGTAAATTGTTACGAGACTACTGATATGAGTTGGATGACTTGGATCTTATACCTTTGTAGTCAAGTTTGCCAAAAATGTTATCAAACAACATTTACAAAATAGTTGGTTTCTACTTTGTAGTGCCTTGGAAGAATTGGATTCTTTGCTTCTGCGTGCATCAAGAAACGAACAAGAAACCTCAATTGAGTCAATGAAATCAAGTATTGGTATCGTCGTGGGTGCATTGGACAGGTAATGTTTTTAAAATGTTGATTACCAATTTACCATCACTTATTTTAGCTTCATTTGTTAATTATTACTAGAAATCCAAAATGAACATAAATATTCTTCATATATCCGATTATTAGTGAATAAAAATATATAAACTTTGGAATTCTGCCTCTTTGAAGCCTCCTTCAAACTGTTCCTTCTGAAGTGTTGAACAAAGGGAAGGCTATAGCTGAGGCATACTTGACCCCAGAAGAAACCGTTCCACCTGAGAACTTGGATCCAGATCTGAAGCAGTTGGAATCGATATTATGAGCTCACGAGCTACTTTCTTCCCCGGGTCTTGCTGCAGCAGGTCTTCTGTACTATGTAAAGTGTTATTGGTTATGGAAATTGTAAACATTTCTCATAATCTAAAATGTTGTTAGCTAGTTACAATCATAATTATGTATGTATAGTTTGAGCTGCAGAATTTTGTATTCAATAATTTACACTATAATCATTTGAGAGTGGACTTTCCTTCAGCATTCGTGTATGTTTGCTTGGAGTAATTTTTTTAATTATTTTTTTGGGTGAAAGTTTCATTTTGGATACAAGTATGAAAGTCATAATCAACATAAAGTAAAATATTAGTAAACCTCAGGCTATATGGCTGGTAAAAATAATAATAATTTTTTTAGTATTATTTTTAAAAAATGAAGGGCGATATAATAATTTTATTTGCGGAAATTTCTATGAATTTTAAAACAAGAATCGGAGAAAAAAAATAGTTGGGAGAGCAGACTAAGGTTAAACTTTTTTGCAAGTTTTTATATTGATTGACGCATCAGGTAAAATTGCTCAACTGTTTTGCATATATAATAATTGAATTTACAATTGCATCCATTGCTCAACTGTTTTGCATATATAATAATTGAAGTTACAAAATACATTTGTTTAAAATTTTCTTTGTAAGACTGTCATTAGGTCAATCCAACTTAAACTCATTTTTTTTAATACAAAATTGGTCTCATTCCCACAAAAAAATAGTTTATTTTCACTTTTTTTAAAAATTAATTATTGAAAATTTTAATTTTAAATTGATAAGATTTAAGTAAGTTTTTTAAAGTACAAACTTTCTTATAGTATTTGGAGCTGGGCCTGAGGGAGGGCTCTGGAGTCTGGAGATACCCATCCTTAGATCTCCCTTGTTTTAATTTAATAAATTATTTTCTCTTTTTATGTAGTTTATTTTTCTCTTTTGTGGGACTTGTTTTCTTCATAAAATAAAATGATTGATTTTTTTTTCTTTTGTGAGAAAATTTTATTATTATCATCTTTTGGGAGATTTTACTTGCTCCGTTTGGGAGATTTTATTTTTTCCATTTGGAATTTTTTTTATTCGTGAGACTTTTTTTTAGTACGAATTGTTTGAAGATGAATTATTCAGATTTGGATGTGGCGTTGCTCTTCCGTTGCTACACTAAAGAACGGTTCAGATATGTGTATTCTATTATTAATTCAGAGGTATGACTGTATTTCAAGAGTTTATTTAATGTTCACTAGCGTTGTTACTATAATTGACCATTTTCCTAATTATCCGTTATGTTTTTTACTGATTATCTATTATTTTATTTGAAAGAATTAGTCTTTGAATTTGTTTTTTTGTAATCATTTCATCTTTTATAATATATTTCAGTCTTTTTATCTATTTGATAAAAAAGAAGAAGATATTTTACCATAACTATTGGATTGAGTAATACTATTACAATTTCTTGATTATCTGTTATTTTATTTGAAATAATTAGTCTTTAAATTTGTTTTTGTAATTATTTCATCTTTTATAATATATACAGTTTTAATATATTTCAGTCTTTTTAACTGTTTGATAAAAAAAAGATATTTTGCCATAACTATTGGATTGAGTAATACTATTAAACAATTTATATCCCTTTTGACAAACCAAACTATTTATATTTAAATGAACAGATATATAAACTTGGGTACTTGTTTAAAAACAACTTACATTTTTTAAGATCCGAAGGAAAAACTGAAGAAATAACAATAAAGACAGTCCGTTGACCGAAAATGTCTTAGGGGTAACCATATTTCTCGTTACAAACTAAACACCAAAATATAAAATTAAAAAAAAAAGTTTATTTTAAATCTAAACCATGAAATGAAAATCGTCCAAAAATCTTTAAAATAGAGGTATCTTAAGAAGTTTCGGAGCCCTAGATTCACCAAAAAGAGAAATAAATTCTCTTTCAAATCAGGGATATCTTTATTACTTATTTTGAGTAGTCGTATGTTAAAAAACTTTATTTTAAATTTTTACACGTTTTTTTTCTATTAAAAGTAGCATTAAATATCTCTAATTCTAATTTTCTCCATATTTAATGACATTATATATATTCTAATTCAAAGTTTTATTCCTCCCAAATTCGTGAAAACCCAAAAGACTTTTATAGAATGGAGGAGTATATAAAATCTATTTAACAAAAACAAGATTTATTCTCAATTAACACTTTCATACAACAATTTAATAAAAATATTATTTAATTTTATATTCAAATTAGTTCATTTTAGCTTTAATTCTATTATATTTCCTAAGAAAATAAAAAATAAATAAAACATTAACAGAAAACTATAATTTTATGATTATATATAGCAATACTATAATGTTTTTATCAAAAGTTTAAAGTTTAACCAATAATACTAAAAACTCAAGTTTAACATTACAAATTTGACCCTTTTTTAAATCTCAAATGTATGGATTTGAATCTCCTCTATTACATTTTTTTTTCAAAATTATTTGATCAATTAATAATAATAATCTTGTTAGTAATGATCAAAATAGATTAAGTGATAGTTGATGATATTAAGATCAATTTTATAAAAAAATAAAATTATACAAAATATTTTTACTATTAAGAGTTTAAATTTTGTATCTATTAAGATTTTGATAAAAATTTCACATGTTTATTGAACAGTGAAAAAGTATTAAATTATTTTTATTTTAAATAATTATATTATTTAGAAATTTATGGGGTGTATTCAATTAATATTTTTAAAGATTTTTAAAAATGACTTTTGTAGAATTTATAGATTTTAATGACTTTTAAGACTTTTTTAAAATGAATTTTATAGGCTACATGAAATAAGTAACATACTTTTATAAACTTTTTATCAAGATTGTGATAAACTTTTGTATCTTTTAATATATCTTTGCAACTTATATTAATTGTTAATTCGCCTAACTTTATGTAGAAAAGTATATTGTGGTGCTCGCATTAAACATGATGTTTAGAAAATTATAAAATTGAAATGTTATTAGATTTAAGATTAAAACTTTACTAATTATTTATTATATTTTTTAGTGCATATATTATAAATAATAATCCACTGCTTATGATAACAACTTTTAGAAAATATATTATACAAAAATTTCATGTTCTGACAATATTATTTTATCTAAGCATTAGAATACATATATATTATAATATATTTATTACATGGTTTCTGATCATTCAATTATTGGCTCCATGATTTTATTTTATTTTTTCTTCGCAGAAAACGAAATCCACACTCTTGTGTGAGCGTGTGATTCAATATTATATTGATTGCTTTACTATATATATATATATATATATATATATATATATATACATATATATATCCCTCATTTTATCAAATAAATAAATAGTTTGATCCAATAAAAGACAAAGTCCAATTAAATTATTTAAAATATAAAGTTAAATGTTATTTATTTATTTTATTTTATCTCTTTATTATTATTTTTTTCTAGATATTACACCGCGAATTTGTATTTACATCGCGAATTTTTGGGTTCCATCTTTACTGGCGATCTGAATTTTCACCTTTTTGTTTAATATTTGTTTTTTCACTTTTAGATATGAGTTGATAGTTATAATTCTTTTTCTAAAATCGGTCAAACTCTACCATTTGATAGAAATTTAAAAAATTTATGACGTTTTGAATACCAAAATACTTTTATACGCTTTATAAAAGTGTCAATTTAATATCACATAACTTTTAAAGACATTAAAAAAGTTATAATTGAATACCAGTAATATAAGACCTCAACTTATTATAAATAAAATCGAATTTTCTCTAATTATTATTGTGAAGAATAAGGTGTTAAATTGATATAATATTTTGGTTATGGGTGAAATGTGCAAATTTTGCAAAATAAACAAATGGTTATAAAATAATCATTGCTGTCGGGGAATATTTGTTTGGTCGTGAAATATTCTTGTTGTCGGAAAATATTTATACGATGGCGCAGTCATTTGTGGGTCTCATAACAGAATAACTGTCGGATGAAGAAAACGACAAATTTGAGTTTTTTACAAATAACGAGCGTGAATTACAGTTATTAACCTTTGTTGGAATACCCGGTGGTTAAAATCTGATAATCTGGCGTAGTTGCACAAGATAGTACAAGGTATTGCGACGGTATAGTTGAACTATTGATTAAATGCGTAAGAAGGCACTACTCAATAATTATTCTGATAATTATTGTTGATATTTTATTTTATTGATTCAATAATTCTTTGCATTGATATTTTATATTATTGTTGTTTGATAATTGTCATTTAGACAGTATATTTTTATTATCGGATCAATAATTCATATTATTTGAATAATATTATGAGATAACATTATTGGCAATGTCTAGAAAGTTTTGTCAAGGAGAGGTTTGGTCACCTAATTGCGCGCCAGTAAGGAGAAATTCTTATTGGAAAGCCCCCTCTTTCCTAGGAACGGCATGGTTGTCATAAATGTGATTCTGTAATATTATTTGTGAATAATTAATTATTGATTCATATGATAAGGAAATATTTATTTTATGTGAATATAAATGTTGGATATATTTATTGTGGTTAAAAATGAAGGAGTTAATGTTGAGGTGTTTTATCAGTATTTTTGTCGGGATGGAGGTATTAAAAATTAAACCAGTGTTTTTGAGATATTTTGCTTGAGTTATAATTTTTAATCCGACCGTTGGATCGTTGTGATTTTTGGATATGTTATACATATATAAGTTGAGTATATGTCCACAAATTTTGAACCGTTAAAAATAAACGTATTATTTGTTATGAATTTTAAGAGGTGACTGGTTCAGAAATTATTGAATTTTCAGAATTTATCATTTTGGTGGAAATTTCTAGAATTGGTGGGCCCCACTTTTGGTTGGTGAGAAATGTGTTGAAATTTTTATTCAAATGTGGTGGGTGAAAATAGTAGCGAGTAAAAAAGCCATCGGAGTTCTTGGTCAAGTTTCTTGACGTCTTAACATTTTCCTATAAATAGAGGGCTAAGTTATAATTGAAAATCACACCAAAAATATAAGCTTTCTTTCTTTCTCTTTCTATATTATCGAGTGTATTTTGTGAGTATTTAGATACTTTGTGAGTTTCTATTTATCAGCGCAAATTTCCTTGACCTTATCTAGATATTCCATCGGAAATCTTGTTATTTTGAGGTAAGGGATGTTATTTTCTTCTTAAATGATATTATTTTCTTGATATCATTATCTTAGAAATATTGGTGAACGTTTTTATCAAATTTAGAATTTTTTTGTGTAGGGGTTCTTATTCACGTATCTGGACTTTATTCACGATATCGACACTTATTCACGAATCTGACTATTCATTCATAGAAAAAATGAAATTTTCTTTTTTTGTCAAGATGTCTATTATGATTACTATCTTTGATTGTATCCATGTTTTGATCTTTATTTTGAATTACGCTTCAAAATTGGTATTTATGAAGTATTATTGATCTTGGATAAACTATTATACGAATCCCTACTATTTGTCCTTCTGTCTCACTGGATTCGTTTTTTTTTAAAATATTTTTCATCATCCTCGGTCCTAAATGATGATATTCTTGAATATCTTTGGCTGTAGTGCAAAAGATGAATGATTAATCGATGAATATCTTTGGCCGTAGTGCGAAAGATGAACAGGTGTTGAGATGAACATGACCAACTGGTGATACAAATGAATATCTTTGGCCTGTAGTGCAAATGTAAGACCCCAACTTTTATAAATAAATATAAATTTTCTATAAATATTATTTTTGAATATTATGGAGTAAATTTGATATAATGTTATAGTTGTGGGTAATATTTATAAATTTTGCAAAGTAAACAAGTTGTTATAAAATATTCGTTTGGTCGGGGAATATTCTTTTTATCGGAGAATATTCGTACGACGGCACAATCATTGGTGGACCCCACAACGAAATTATTGTCAGATTGGAAAAACGACAAAAATACTTTATGAAAATAACGGCGGAGGTGTTACCGTTAAAACTGTTGAACTACCCGGTAGTAAAAATACGATGTCTGGCGTGGTTGCGTAGTAATACCTGCGGTATTGATTATTGATGCTTACGTGAGAAGTCACTCATTTATACTCAATTATTGCTTGATAATTCTTTGCATCATATCTCTTATATTATTGATTGATTATTGTCACAGTATCATACGTATAATATGTTATATTATTAAATCAATAATTGAGGCAACAAGTTATAAATGATTAATAATTGTTGAAAGATTAAATATGTGTTGATTAAAAATAAAATAATTTGTAGTAATATTTATTCAATCTTGATGTATATAAAAAGTCATTATAGAGGCGTTTGTGGTAAGTTTGGTTATTTTATGGGGGGCCCATATGTCATCATCTAAGAGTCTCTTCGTCGATAGTAATTACCTTCGTCGATAGTAATTACATTTCGTCGATAGTAATTACCTTCGTCGATAGTAATTACCTTCATGATAGTAATTACCTTAAATCGATAGTAATTACCTTTACCAGACGTCAAACCACTTGCCGTTTCATATTACGGTGAGGCGTCGAACCAATTGTCGTTTCACATTCTGAGGCGTCAAACCACTTTTCTTTTCACATCACCACGGTCGTCGAGCCACTTGCCTTTTCACATTTCAAGTGCTAAGCTAGAAATCTTCTATAAATAGAGGCCTAGTGCTTCATTATTTTCACTTAATTCATTCAATTTATAGAGAGAGAAAGTATAGAGAGAATAAAGAAAGAAGAAGAGTGATTCTCGCTACTACATTATTGCGATTATTCAATCTACTACTAATGTAAGGGGTGTTATTCTTCTTTCTTATTCATGAAGAAAGCTGTTGTTATTCCATTGCTTATTATTACATTGGAATAACTTTTGTATCTCTGTGATTTACCTATACTTGGTGACATTCTTCTATTATTACTGTTGGAACATCACATGCGTGTATTTTACAGGACTTTGGTTTTCGTCTTTATTATTATTACTGTTGGAACATCATGTATGTGTGTTTTTACAGGACTGGTTCCGTCTTTATTATTATTACTGTTGGAACATCACATGCGTGTGTTTTATCTGGGACTGGTTAAAGTCTTTATTATTCTGTTGGAACATCACAGCCGATTGCAAATTTTGCACGACGTGGTTAGATTATTATTACATTGGAATAACACATATCATGCAGCAATCTGCATGCGTGGTGATTTCTTTTGTTATTCCATTCTTTATTATACTCGGTTGGTTAAAGTTTTGACTTACATACTCCGTGAAATTAGTAGAATATCCTTGATATTTGCGCTTCATCCGATATCTTTTCATGGAAATATTCTTACGATCATTCTTGAATTTTACTCTACAAAGCGATATCGTGTTGACAATTTGGACATTATTAGTTCTGGATAAATTAATTCTTGAACTTGTTTTATTGAATTCTTATATCATTGTCATCATCTTCATGTTTATATTATGTTGAAAGTCATCGTGACACCTGTAGTGCGTAGATGGACTTGGTATGATTATAACCGAGGATTATTCGATTGTAATCATGGTAAGTAATGTTACAAATGATGTGGTAAAGTTATCATTGGCCGTAGTGCGTTGATGGACGAGTTGTTGGCATGATCATGACCATTAATGAATACACGAATGTCTTCTTCAGTAGTCATGGATAATTTGTGGTCGTGATATTAAAGAATATCCTTGGTAGTAGTCGTGGGTGATTCGATGATGTGGATTATTTATTAAATTTGAGTCCAATGATAAAAGTTATGAAAAACCTTTTAAATCATAAAAGATAGTAGATTTTATTCTCCACTGACTCTTTTAATGGATTGTTTGTTTACTGCAGATTAAACTTGATGTTGTTATATTTTATCGGTTTAACTTTGTTGAAGGCTAACGATAATTTATTATGTATTATCTTAGTCATAATATTTCTTACTAAAAGGCTAGTTGAGCTCACCCTTTTTTTCATTGTTCTCTTCTTGAAATGAGAACATAATGAGGGGACTAGTCGGGGAGCGGAGTGACGATCCGGAGGATAGCATTAATAGTCCCTCACTATTACGTGAAATAGTGTGTTAATAATTGTAATGAGGACTCCTTTTGAGTTTGTATAATCTCTAGTAGACAATAATTGTATTCAAACTCACAGTTATATTTTGTCGTATTGCATACCTGACGGTTGTATTTGAATTTTATACCATGTATCGGCGACCCAAGATGGGTGATGTATACACAATTTTGGGGGTGTCGCGGCAGAAAGAATGAATATTTGATTAAAGATGTATATTGATTGTTGTTATAGGGATAAAATATTGATGATGGACTTTTAAATCTTAGAAGGCAAGTAGAACTCATTCTACTTGACTCTTCTAATGGATTCTTTATTTACATTGCAGTTGTTGATCTAAAACTTGTTTTACTATTATATTTTATCGATTTTTCCTGTTGAAAACTAATGATAATTTGTTGTATCTTATCTTAGTCATAATATTCTTTCTTTGAAATTTTAGTTGAATTTCACCCTTTTCTTTTTGTTTCATTTTTCTTCTCGGGAGGTGAGAACATGGCGAGGATCTAATCGGGTATGGGTGATGGTTTTAGAAAGATGTTTTAGCAGATCCTCACCATTTCGTAAAATAGTGTTTGAATAATTGTAATGAGAACTTATTTGAGTGTGAATATTATCTTCAAAGACAATATTTGTATTTAAACTTCATAGTATGATGTTGTTGTCGTATTTTGCACGACAATTGTATTATTGAAGTTGTAGTTTATTTTATGTACTATGTATTTGACGACTCAGAATGGATATTGTATACCTATTTTAGGGGCGTCACAAATAAACTTTTATAAACTCTTTAAATTTTTTGATCGAATGGAACTAAACTTTTAAACACCCTTTATTAATTGATATGGATTTTAATTTTAATTATATTATTTATAATTAAAAAAATATAATGTAGTTGATGGAAATGGACGAAAGGTGTAACCAATAGTATGCTTCAAAGTTCAGACATTTCAGTCTTTACTTGCTGCTGCCCGAATTTTCATATAACTCAACTACAGAAATCGCCATTGCCGCCTATTTTTTCAGAGCTGAAACGAAACAGATAGAAGGCCATATAAAGATCTGATCAGATCCACTTCAAAGTTTTCCTCCCATCCTTTTCTTTCTCTAAATTCTTACAGATTCCACCATCTATATTTATTTATATATACGTATGTCTATGTATTTCTATACGTATGTAACCTCAATTTTTGACCGATTATACTCGCGGATGAAGCAAAAAGAGTTCTTTTTTTGCATTCGTGTATTTCATATGAATGCCCTTCTGTCCCTTTAATTCGTTTAACCCAATAAAGTTTATTATTTCTAGGGTTTCGATTTTTTAATTTTGTGCAAAGTTGGGGCTGAAATGTGTGAGATTTTTACGTAAAGCTCTCTCCTTTTAGGCCTTTGTTGTTATTTTGGTGGTGTTGTACGAGGTTTTGGTGTTTTTAATGCTTCGGCCAAGGGGAAGATAAGAATAAAGTGACCATGGGAGAGGGAATTTTGGGAAATGTGAGTGATGCTAAGTCTGAGGATATTGAAAATGAGGAGTTGCCTCAGCCTCTGGGTTTTGAATTAGGGTTGTTGAGGTCACAGTTTGAAGATGTAAGTAGTGGTGTTTATGAGAGAGAAGGGCTTTTTCCTACTGATGGGGTGACTGTTGGGAGTTTGAGTTGTTTCCATGACATTGCCGAGTCCTCAAGTAATGCTCAGGGAGTAATGGAGGTTAATTTGAATTTGGGTTTGGGGGATGGGCCTTCATCGCCAGCAGTTGCATTGGGGAGAGAGGGCTTGGATGTCGATTCTCACAATAAACGGCCTAAAGTTCATTCCTTTTCACTGTGAGACCCTTTTCTCTTATAATGTGATTTGCAACCATTAATAGTTTAATTGGTCTATATGCATTATTTTTTAGATCATTTTGAACTGAATTGTAGCACACTAGCACTTATGTAACAAATGTGTGGGTATCTTACTTTCGATAATCATAGACAGTTTATCTTGTTGTTTGCTAGTTGTTGGCATTCCAATGAGGATGGAAAATGTCACAACTTGAGAAAATAATACCCCAGTATATTTAAGTGCCGAAGGTATTGTCTTTTAGGTAATGACAATTGCAGTCAATTGAAAAGGAAAGAGTCAATCCCCAATGATCAAACAATTATAAAATATATCTCAAGTTTCCAGTGCATTATCATCTTTGTGTTTTCAAACAATAGTTAATTGGACCTTTGTGTGACAATTTAATGCCTCTCAGATCAATACCTGCAGCAAGCATTTTAAGTAGTTCAGAGGAATGCTCGATGAAATTAAATTGAGGGCATTGAAATCGACATTGTTAATATGTACAGAATCATAATGCTTTAATATATCAACTACTGTTTCCTTGTTGTATTATGTTCCCGTTGTAATGTACTATTCTCTGAAGTTACAGTTAGAGCTTAGAGAACTTAAGATATAATCTGTTATTGTCATTTTGATAGACAAATAATAATGATCCTTAAGTTTATATGTATAAAAAAAAAATACTCCCTCCATTCCACAATTACTGCAACAAAACATTTTGCTCAAATTTTAAGAAACTTCCAAAATTTTATTTGATTTTCTATTTGGCCCCTACAAAGTATGTGGTTAGTAATACACCAAGTATGTGAACCACCCTTTTAGTTAGTGGAGGGACCCACTATATATTTAAATGATAAAGTTGATATAACTATGGATAAATTGGGTATTTAACTTTACAAAAGTTACTCAAAGGGAAGCATTGCAATTCTTTTGGGACTTCTTAAAAAGGAATGTGTTGTAATAATTATGGGACGGAGAGAATGTATTGATTCCCTTCAGAAGTTGAGGAAATGATATAGTGCCGATAACTTAAGATAATTTGGTCAAAATGTAGATTGACATGTTTCCTTCTCAATTTAATGCTGACAACTAGCAACAAACTAGATTTTGTAGTTCCTCTTGTTTTCAAACCTGTAGGAATCACTATTCAGTTATCTATAAAAGTAAACTATCTAACTAAAGTTAGGGGTTTGCATTTTGCAATCAATATTAGCAATATGAACCAAAGTTATGAATACCCTTCTGTACTTGCCCGCACGTACTGTACCAGGCTACCAGCAAGAAAAACGTACTTCAGGACTATTATGCTATACCAGTCAAAATACCGGTCAAGGTGGTACCACCAGAGTGTAAAATAAAATAAAATTTTCTTCCAAAAATTGAAGGACCCATTCGGATTGAAGTTATACACACACGTACTTCTCTTCTCTGGTTCATCAGCCACCCAAACTGATATGGTCAAAGTTTTTATTTTTTTAATTATTTGAGAAGTTACTCGAACTGCAAGTTCTCTGCAGAATAATCTTTCCTGGTCTCACTCTCAACTCTCTCTATATGAACCGTTGGTTGAGCCAATTTCTTATCTACCTCTATTTTTTAATCTCTTCTTCTTCTTCTCTCTATTGTTCTGTTTATTTAGATCATAAGTTGGCCTTTTAAGAATTGTGGGGCTGTTTTAGTCAGATTAGAACTTTTGTCTTATTATAAGACTAGTTATTATTTCAATTATAAAAAGATGTTTATTTTTTTTAATTGTTTGGAATTTTGAATCTGCTTTAAGACATGAGATATATTTATGTTTAATGAAAATATGTTATAAAATTTGCTTATGGAGTTGAGACATAGTGTTCATTATATATTGAAGGGAGATTTAATTTAGTTTTGACATGCCAGTGAGGTCTTAGCCTAATGACTAACACTTAAGACTGAGGCCCTGGGAGCAGAAAGTGGTATACTGGTATCTTGTCTACATAAAAGGTGGCTGAGCAAACTATTGAAGTGTGATTCATTATAAGTTACAATAAAGCAAAGAGAACTCTGCTGCAGACAGTCTTTCAAAGAAGCATTAAAAAGGGAGCACCTCTAGAGATCCTACAATGAGGACACATAATTTTTAAGGGGAGGAATATGTTAAGTGGAAGAGTAACCCTATGAAAATTTCTTCACTTTGTTAAAAGTAAAGTATCGCTTGTTATATGACCTCACATGGCCCATGTGCTTGGTTGGTTAGGTGTAGGTTGAGCTTTGGTGCATGATACACTTAGTAGTAAGGGTAGTATAAGAGTAGGGAGGCATGTGTTTCATTTTAAAATTAAATGTTTGAGAATTATGAATTTGAATGAAACTTAGAGAAGTTTTCTCTCCTTATCTGCCTCCTATTTATTCCCTTTCTTCCTTTCCAAATTCTAAGTTTAACCTGAACTCTAAACCCTAATTCTATACTTTTAGGATCACCTTTTGATCCTAACAGCCTAACACTAGTTGTCCTTATTTTGAGTTGGCATTCCAGTGTTTCACGATTTTGAGTTTCATGCGCTGCTAATTGTCCAGAGCATACACCAATGGAACTTGATAGTTGATAGACGTAGCATATTTGATGCAACCTTTGAAATTTAGTGTAGATCACATAATTCAGATGGATTTGGCGCTGATTATTTAAATATTTGCAGGGATTCGGTCTGGCCTTTTGCATCTGTGGATTCAGATTATAACATCAATGGTTTGCTTGGAAGGGACTACAATATTAATCGGAGTTCCTTTGGAAATGAAATTCATTACCTTTCTCCCATTTTGAACGATGTTATCAATAAAAATCTGATTGGTTCTGTTAGTAGGAGAAATGATGAAGGCGATGGCTGTAATTCTCCAAAAATGGAAGATTGGGAAGTGCAGATGGATCTTACTGATGACCTACTACATATGGTACACATTGTTGTAGTGTATTGCGGATTATGTTATATTTGTTATTTTCTTAATAGTGATCTATGTGGTGTTAGGTTTTCTCTTTCTTGGACCACGTCAATCTTTGTCTAGCAGCCAAGGTTTGCAGGCAGTGGCGTACAGCTGGTGCTCATGAAGATTTCTGGAGAATCTTGAACTTTGAGAATCGGAACATATCTGTACTACAATGTGAGAAGCGTTTTGAATCTTTTGATCTTGTGCTAAACTATCGACTGTTAGTTATTTGGGGAGTATTCTTTTTCCCTGAGTATTTTTTTTTTTTGCTTTGTTCTCTTAGCTAGAAATTCTAGTATAAGGTAATATCATCAAAATACCCTCAACTTTAGAGCCCAATTCTAGAATGTATTTAGGCTCAGAACAATAAGCTTGCAAATCGGCAATTGCATTGAGTTTGAGGTTAGACTTGTAAGATTTGATAAAATAGGCGTCAAATTTGACCTAAACTATTAAAGTTCTGTGCTGTACCCCTGGTTGTTCGGGGGGTTTTGGCTGTTTAGATTTATGCTTTTGTTGTATTGCGTTCATTACTGCAGTCCATGGAAAGGCTACTGCATACAATCATGCAACTGTGAGTTTTGATTAGGCTTATTAAAAAGTCTCAGTAATAGACTCCAACAGTACTTGTACCACGACGAAGATAATGCCATGGGGTTTATTTAGTTGTAGAGAGAACTTATAATTTTCTGTATTGAGGAGCAATGTGGCAGTTGCAGTATGCAAACTATATATTGAAAGCCTGTAGTCATGTTTGATGAGTGTTTCTTGGTTATACACATATACAATGGTTGCCTTTGGTTCTAGTTGGAGGAATTGTCTAGCTTGACGCATTTATTCTGTGATATACTTTCTGTTGATTAAGATGTGCTTGAAGCATGATTACTAGTAATGTTGGTCAATTGGTTATGCGGAACGAAATCGGGCACACTACCTATGGTAATATGCACAAGGTATTTAGTTCTCGTGTCATGATTCGGAACGATAGTACACAGTATGCCGGGCAAATAGATTTCCCTGGTAACCCTATCTTGAAGGAACTTCTGATGCTTGTGGCTTATAGGGAGAGATTCCCTATATTATTTTCTTGTATTTTTGCTTATGGAATCGTGCTGTAGCAGGAAGAAATGTTCGAAGAATTGGGTTAGGTTAGGTAGTGACGAGGGATAATATTTGCATCATCTCTTTTGCCCTTCTCCAGTCAATTAAAAATATTCCCTCCTTAATGTTTCAGAGCTTTGGTTTATATTTGAATAAGAATTTTCAGTATGCTGAGTTTTAACTTGTCATAAAAGTAAACAAGTTCATATTCTGGAAATTCTGATAATTCTACTTTGCGTTTCCAGAAAAATTTCTACTTCTTGCTTGGTCCCTATGCTATAAACTTCAAATTGTTTGATACTGATTACTATGAAGATAATCATATGGATGCAGAATGCTCACTGGTTCTATGCATTTTCAGTTGAGGATATGTGTCGTCGGTATCCAAAAGCAACTCAAGTAAACATTAATGGTTCACCTGCTATTCACTTGCTAGCGATGAAGGCAATATCTTCTCTAAGGTAGCTAGCCTGTCCATTTGTGGAATACTTGTAATTATGTATAGGTGCTAATATATTTGATTATTCTCAGAAACCTTGAGGTTCTAATCTTGGGCAAAGGACAACTAGGAGAAACATTTTTTCAAGACTTGATTGGTTGCCAGAAGTTGAGGAGTTTGATTGTTAATGATGCTACTCTTGGTAATGGTATTCAAGAGATACCTATATACCATGATCAATTGTGTCATCTTCAAATTGTGAAATGTCGATTGCTTAGAATATCTGTCAGGTGATAATGTAGTCAGAAATTAATCAGTAGCATCAAATTTTTTTTTGCTAGTCAACTCTGCATAAAAATATTGTGGTTTGCAGGTGCCCTCAACTTCAAACCTTGTCCTTGAAGAGGAGTAGCATGGCACACGCTGCACTGAACTGTCCACGTTTGAATGTCCTTGATATAGCCTCTTGCCACAAGCTTTCAGATGCAGCTATTCGTTCAGCAGCAATATCATGCCAACTTTTGGAGTCCTTGGATATGTCAAATTGCTCATGTGTTAGTGATGAGACACTACGGGAAATAGCTCTCGCATGTGCTAATCTCCATGCTCTCAATGCTTCATACTGTCCAAACATCTCCTTTGAGGTTAGTTGCATATATTTGGACCTTTAATATTTTTTAACATTTAGACAAACTTTGTTGACATATCTTATTTTTCCTGGAAGTCTGTAAGACTTCCAATGTTGACAGTTCTTAAGCTTCACAGTTGTGAGGGCATAACTTCTGCGTCAATGGCTGCAATATCCCATAGTTATATGTTGGAGGTATGAACTTTATTGTTGTCTCTGTTTTTGGTATTGCCCAGTTATTTCTATTTAATTTTGCTTCACCTGCCTCAGTCAATTGAAATATTAATTCATTGCTATTTCAGGTTTTGGAGCTTGATAATTGCAGCTTATTGACAACAGTCTCCCTGGATCTTCCTCGCCTGCAGAACATAAGACTTGTACATTGTCGCAAGTATTATATGCTACCATCCTAATCTCCTTTCTGTTACAACATATTTGCAAGTTTTATTTTGAGAAAAAAGGAAGGGAAAGTTATTACATTCCTTACAAATACACTCTTGAGTTTTTTTAAGAGGGGAAGGGAGGGGTTTGGAAAGTGGTAGGATATGGAGGTATGGGAAGGGGGATGGGAAAGGTCACGTAAATGATTTTTTCTTAATGCCAAAACTAACCTATGAAAATAAAGCAACATTTATTTTTATTTAGGATAACATATAGTAATAGTGTACTTTAACAATTAAAAATCCCTTCCCTCCCTTCCCTCTAAACTCACAAACAAGGGAAGGTAATATTAAAATCCCTTCCCTTCTTAAACTCACAAATATGACGAGGGAAAGTTATAATTCCTTCCCCCTTTCCCACTTATAGTTTCCCTCCCCATCCCGCCAAACTTACAAACATGTCAGGAATATTTTTATGGGATCTGATTTTTTATACTCTTTCACCAACATTAATATTTTTAACTAATTTTTTCTTGCAGATTTATTGAGTTAAATTTGCGAAGTATAGTGCTATCATCCATCAAAGTCTCTAATTGCCCTTCACTCCAGAGAATAAACATCACATCAAATTCATTGCAAGTATGTTTTGATGGACTAACTGGTTCTTTTTGTACTTCATAACTTCCAAATAGGCAATGAATCAAAAGAAAATTTGTCTGTCTTGCAGAAATTAGTATTGCAAAAACAAGAAAGCTTAACTACATTAGCATTGCAATGCCCACGTTTGCTGGAAGTGGACCTTACAGATTGTGAATCCTTGACAAATTCAATTTGTGAAGTTTTCAGTGATGGTGGTGGATGCCCTATGCTTAGATCTTTGGTTCTTGATAACTGTGAGGTTTGTGATAATTGAACCTGCGATTTTACCAATATCATTATCTAGTTAAACTCTGTAAAAGCGTAAAACATTTTTGCTGGGATTCTTTAAGGAAACATTTTTATGCATGGTGGTGGGTCAGGATGTAGCTTAGCATTAGTTACGAGGATTAATAGCTGGTGGTCTTCTTGTATTTCATGAAGGCAAAATATTGATTTTAATGATACCTGTAAATCTAGTTTATTTTGTTATAAGAAATACTTCAATTATGAGTAGTTACACTAATCTCTTTAGTTGATACATGCCATATAAGGATTTATTTTCTTCTCTAAATTTCCCCTTTTCCCCTAGCGAGTGAAGTACTTGCGCCCCTTTAGCACCTAACCTATGCTGATTTTGGCGGACCGTGCTGATTTTGGCGTCTATCTCTCTGCCAATCAACGGAGGATATAAGGATTTATTTTCTTCTCTAAATTTCCCCTTTTCTTTCATGAGATTTTAAATATAGATTATGGCACATATTTTCGCTTCCACTTGAAGTAATTTCAGAAATTGAAGAAGATAAAGTACGATATGGTAAGAAAGGCTCACATCTGTATGCCAAACTTATTGTTAACATCAAGTTTTTGTCATGTATACGACTTTCGTCAAGTAAATAACTCAACATTTTGGCACTTTGATACACTCAATGTTACCTGAATTGTGGTTCGTTATGGTACATGGAACGGAAAACGTCACATGTAATGGTACAGAGTACGGTAGGGGTAGGTTTCTTTGGGTCATTTTGGTACAAATACGTTTATACGAAATGTGGTCATTAGGATAATTTTCTTAAGTTAGTGTTACAACATGCACGTTTTCAAGAGGCTACACCATATTACCCTTATTCGATGCCCACAAGGTATTCATTTGGTGATACTAGTTAAAGTTGATATTTTTTTAGAGTATTCTTACAAATACTAGGGTTTTTGATAGAACGTTATATTTTTATCTATGTGATAGTTATTTTGATGGAATGTTATAGATATGCGATCTTAGTATTCCATTAGATTTGATCCTAGCCATTATCTGTAAGGCCTAGTGACTATATAGTATATAAAGATGCCCCTCATTTGCAAAAAATAAGAAAAACCTGTAATCATTCTTGTGGAATAAAACTTTCAGTCCATTGTTATTAATTAAATAGGAAAAGAAGTTTTGGACGCTAAATTTAATATTTTGGAACGAAAGTGTTCCATGTTTTGGAACATTTGTACCAAAACCCAATTCGCTAACATTTTAGCATTTCTAGGTAATAATGCGCCAATGTTATTTGAAGGCGCGCCTAAGCGTGAGGCGCAGTGATGATGGGAGAGGTGAGCCTCGCTTGGGCTGAGGCGATCGTCTTCACGAGGCGCGCCTCTGGCGCGGAGGCGCAAGGCGCTGGCCTCATCAAAGCTACGCGACGAAATCTCATTTGTTGGCTTTTTAACTTAAACTCCATCTCGGCCGTCGATCTTCTACCTGGTTTATCAAAAGCAAACTGAATTAGCAACTAACAAACCTTTGATTTAGTGATTCCTTCTCCTAATTTTGAAATTATAAACCCAGGGCCTTGGAAATTGCAGCCCTTGATCACTATAGCAGCAGCACATCATGGAGGAGAAGCAAATCTGTCATAGCAGTGAATTTGTCGTCCCCTCGACGAGGAACAAGTGTTCGATTATTCCTCCCGATCGGCAATTTGTAATATGTGTAATAGGTGTATACAGCCTTCTGTGTTCTTAAAGAGATTTTATTTTTCTATTTAACTAATATGTGGATTGCACAAAAAACAACAACTAATATTCGGATGATTTACAAAATGTGTCCACTAACTTATTACTGAGACCACACGTGTCCACTAGCTTATTATTGAGACCACACTCAACCTATTATTGAATGAGATCATGCGGTCCACTAATGTAATAAATATATTATATTTATTTTTTATATTATATTATACTATATTACAATATCTAATATAATTATTATTATTTAGTAAATACATATGGCAATCTATATAGTGCTAATATTTTACCAATGAGTAGGCTATACTTTATTTTTCAGTATATTCCACCTTTTAATGTGTAATCATATATTTTCACTACAATTATCATTTTAAATCTAGATAGAATACTGTTTTTTCCAAGGAATATTTCATGTATAATTTAGACTTTATATAACTATATCTGCTTTACATTAGACAGCAACATCAAAATGGCTTCTTGATTATTTTTAAACTTGATTATAAGTTTAAATAATTAATTAATATAATTATATACTTGTATATATATATATTCTCATATATTTTTTAGTATGCGTGCCTCACTTCAATAAGGCGTGCGCCTCGCCTCTCGCCTAGTCCCAGAGAGACCTTAGTACCTCGGTGCGCCTCATGCCTAAAATAACAATGCAATGCGCTTAGCTTTTAGTCCAAATTTTAATTCTAGGGCTGCATTCTTTGTCATGGATAGAGTAGAATATCTTATTTTTAGCATTTTTATGTTGTGCATAAACCCTCTCTCTATCTCTATCTCTATTTCTATCTCTAAATGTTAAAAGTATATTTATGTTGTGATTATGTGATTGTGTTTACTTTTCAGAGCCTGACATTTGTGAGATTCCGTAGTACAACCTTAGTCAAGCTTGCTCTTGCTGGTTGCCGTGCTGTTACCTCTCTTGAACTCACTTGCCCTTATCTCGAGCAAGTCTCTTTGGATGGATGTGATCATCTTGAAAGAGCATCATTTTGTCCTGTATGGAATTTTATCCCTTTTTTGTTTCTTTTCTTTTCGTAATTGAAATGCTTTTGTACATCTCATTTATTTTTATTTTTTTGCTATTTTTTTTTGTACATCTCGTTTATTTTCCTGCTTGTCTTTAGTATAAGAGTTTAAATCTATTTTATTTTACTAACTTTAACTCCTTAACCTTCTGCCATGATATTCATATTGGTAGACTGGCTGTAGTCAAAAAGCACCAAAAAGTGGTGATGCACCCCAAGTAAACAGCGTGCTAAATAACCCAAGCATATAATTTTGTTTGGTAAATAACCCAAGAAAATCTTATCCAAGTAAACATTCTGAATGTTAATACTGAGTGCATACAAAAGGTGAACTACATTTATCTAAAGGAAAAAGGACTGAAGTACACCAATGCTCTTGGTTTTTGCTCTCTCGAGAAACCTACAAATGGTAAAAGAATGCTAGGATACGCCTCCATGAAACCGGGGGCCCAACGTGGAAGATCATTTTATCTTTACTGCTAAGCAAATAAGACAACTTTTAAATTGAGCTCTAGATTTCGAAATGCCTAGCCATGGAAACTGACAGCTGCATACCTTGGAGGAGAATATAGAAGTTCGGAATGGATATTTTCCCACATTTTAATGCCTTTAGGTTTTACCTCAAGCTGTCATGAACTCAAAACTGATTAATTAAATAAAGACCTGTCCTCAGAACCATATAAAAATCCCAATTTTTGCTGCTCTTATGTGAGGACAGAGATACAAATCTGACATCCGGTTATAGTTCATGTGAGTAAAGCCACACCCTGTGATAAAACCACACCCTGTGCACCAACAAAGGGCATTCATATCGAACCTACCATCAGTCACACAACTCCGTGAAGTAAATTGCTTACTGACACCAAGGCCACCTTGTCTGTTAGTGTTTCACCAAAGATGGCATTTTTTATAAGCAAGCAACCAACTGGCTTTTTACCCTTTTGCTAAAATAGAATACAAGCATGTTAGCTCATTTTCTGAAATCTGAACCTTTTTGCTGAAAGTTTCCTGGACATTCACAACTGTTTTATCCAGTCCTTTCCCAACTGAAACATAGAAAGGAAGCAGTGCCCAAAACATAAGTAGAAAGGATAGAGAGTTGCTTTCAAATTGATGTGAATAGCCCTCTCCAAGAGATATGTTGATTTTTCCACACACCAACCCTCATTTCAAATGTTGATGCGTCTGGGCATTGTTATACTAGTTTCGTTCATGCTCTTATTTGTTTTAAAATCATTACTGTAATGCTTTGTGGTATAGTGATTCCTTCTATAATTTTGTTTGCACGCATTGCATTATGACAACAATAATTGTGAACAGACATGTCTCTTAATCATCTGTAATAAATCTTAAGGTGTTTGTGTTTGTGCAGGTTGGTCTTCAGTCACTTAATCTGGGAATTTGTCCCAAACTAAATTCTCTCCATATCGAAGCAGCACATATGGTGTTGCTTGAATTGAAAGGATGTGGTGTATTATCTGAAGCATCCATTAATTGCCCTCTCTTAACCTCTTTGGATGCCTCGTTTTGCAGGTAATGTTAGTCTATGTGGTATTAGTATTACTTTTTCCCTTATGCCTCTCCATCCTCAAGCCGACACCTAACTTGTACACATTTGCTTTTCCCCTCATTCCCATGCTGACATGTTTCTCCGTCTCCATTCACAGCCAACTCAAAGACGACTGCTTGTCGGCAACAACTTCGTCTTGCCCTCTCATTGAATCATTAATATTAATGTCATGCCCTTCTGTTGGTTCTGATGGACTCTCCTCTTTGCGTTCACTTCCTCATTTGACCTTGCTTGATCTGTCCTACACTTTCTTGATGAATTTGCAGCCTGTTTTTGAGTCCTGTTTGCAGTTAAAGGTATTTTTTTATCATTATTTGCCATGTTGATTTACTTTTAAGTTCTGGGCACTGTTGTTGTTTGTATGTTGGAATCTCTTGCACAACCTCATATGTTGATAATTATATTGATGCATATGTTACTTCTTGAATCACTTGGTGACTTTTAATCCTTTGGATGATGCCGTAAATTACAATGCTACTAAATCTTTCAATAGCTTATAGCGGATTGCAGTGGATTGGAAGATCTGAAATAGCGTTGGGTTGAGGAGGGCACATGGAATAGGACAAAATGCCCTTGATAGGGTTTAGGTTGACATAAACGATGTTGAAATGCAGTCTAATGTTTTGAGCTCTGAACACTTGGTTAAGAAAACGTAATAAGAGGAAAGCATTCAATAGAGATGATTATGAATTTCATTGAGTTTATCTGGATGTAATAATTATAAATTCAGTAAATAGTGGACGATTATGAATTTCATTGACTTTTGTTGTAATTAGTCAAAAGTTCCTTGAATCCATAATTATTGGCTTCACAAATATCAGACTGTAGATGAGTATTCAACATATTACAATCAATTTATATTTTTAATTTATCTTCTTTTGTTTATGTAGGTTCTAAAATTGCAAGCTTGTAAGTATCTTAATGACTCGTCTCTGGAGCCTCTTTACAAAAATGGCGCTCTTCCCTCGCTTTGTGAGTTGGATTTGTCATATGGAACTCTTTGCCAGTCTGCTATTGAGGAGCTTCTTACTTGTTGTACACATTTAACTCACGTGAGCTTGAATGGATGTGTAAACATGCATGACCTCAATTGGGGTTGTGGTTCTGATCAACTACCTGAGCTGGCTTTAAGCTGTGGTTCATCTGACTTACCTTCTCAAAATTGTACAGACTCTTTAGTTCAGCTGAATCGTTTGCTGCAGAACCTAAACTGTGTTGGCTGTCCAAATATCAAGAAAGTTCTAATTCCCTCGATGGCACGTTGTTTCCATCTGTCATCATTGAACCTTTCCTTGTCTGCAAATCTGAAAGAAGTTGGCATTGCCTGTTTCAATTTATGCTTTCTTAATCTGAGGTATTCTTTTGCTTCGTTTGATTGAATACATTTCTGATATTTATTTCCTTCTCATTTGCTCTTGTTGGTCTATGTTTTTACTTCTTATGCTCTCTTACTCAGCAACTGTTGCTCTCTGGAAATTTTGAAGCTCGAGTGCCCCAAATTGACCAGTCTTTTTCTTCAGGTATGCATTGTTAACTGCTCTATGTTTCATTATTATGTTTACTACTTTTCTACTGCATGATGTCCATGTATCAAAGTATCAAAAACTATCCTGTCCCCAGCGCCACCACGCAGTCATACAATGGTTTCCAACCTTGCCATCATAGCTCCACCGTAAACAACTCACTATTACTGCACTATTCACTATTATTGTCACCACCACCACTGTTATCACGCGACCATTTTGCCACCATCACCAAGACCACACTGCAGATACCATTACATCAAGCATAGGTAGGCTACCACTATCGTCATACCACCTTCATCGTCACCACCATTGCTTGTTGGGTAATGTAAACAATAATTTAAGAAATACAAAATGATACATGCTGACCAAGCTTGTTTTATTTGACACCTTTGCAGCCACGTGTTATTTTTTTTGGTTCAAAAATAGTAAAAAACATTGTTATGGTTTACTCTTTCGATAACGGAAGAAATCATGAAGTTGTCAGAATACACCTTGGCCTCTTACTGTTGTGTTTTATGTAGGTTTATCAATTATTTATTTATTTAGAATTGTTGCAATTTTTTGATTTTTGTAGTCTTGCAACATCAATGAAAAAGCTGTTGAAGTTGCCATATCACAGTGTAATACATTGGAGACCCTCGATGTCCGCTTTTGCCCTAAGGTGAGAATCAAGTGCACGCGTAACATCAGATAGTACTGTAGTATAGACTGCAAGCTAAAACTGTTGCTTACATTTTGATCATCCAATCATATAATTTACCACTACTCAAGGTAACTGAATATATATACTATTTTTTGGCTATTGGTAGATACACCCTGTGAGCATGGGGAGGTTACGTGCAGCATGTCCCAGCTTGAAACGCATTTTCAGCAGCCTGGCTTCTATATGATGCGCATTTTCTATTTCCATTCAAGAGTTCTGGTGTACTTTTCAATATCCCAACACATAAAAATCCTAATCAGAAGCTGAAACAGACGAAGCTGTCGTATGTATTTTCTATGGACTGCTCTTTGCTTTGCTTTGGTTGTAGTAGCTTTTGCTTGTTATCGCATCTGCAATATATAATACTTTTGTAAATGTAAAGTCTTTATTTTGATCTGGTTTTATGTTATGTTATGGGTGTAAAATTACTTGCGTGTTGGAGCTGTAAGATCTTAACTGATACAATAACCCTTGATTATGTTGTTATTAATTTATTTGTTCAAGTTGTAGAGATGAATGTGATGTCCTGCTGGTAGAAATTTTCCGATAGGATATGAAAATATAAAGAAAGTAGAGACATGTTGGTGAAGACATTCGAAATAATTTTGATTCCACTTTATTTCACTTGCATGACCAACAAACTTGTCCTAGGACAATTTTAGGCCATGTTAGGTGGTGTTTGTTTGGGTTTTAAAAACTCTTAATAGGTGTGCCTTTGATTCCGGTTAGAGAGACTTGGGTGCTATTTGTTTGCATTTGATTGTCTCTTAATGAACTGTCTCTTATTCGTTAAGAGGCATGATGATTTTTTTGTTACCTCTGAATGCCTTTTAATCGATAAGATAAAAAATGAAATCTTAATAATTAAAAGGTATTTCTTAATGAATTTTTTTTTATATAAATATATTCAATAATATTATGCACTCATTTTTATTAAATTGAATATTTAAAATTATTAAATAAAATTTTACCCTTTAAAATGGTAAAAATAGTGTCATTAAGAGACAATTTATTTTTAATTATCAAATAATTTTTAAATTCAGACCTCATAACTTAATTCGAGATGATCTAATTTATTAAAATTTAATTATTATTGAGATATTAATTTTCGGGTTTATCAAATAAACCCTTAACTTGTTTGATAAAAAAAATTATACCTCTTAATCAGTTAGATTCAAAAATAAATCTAAACCATTTAGAGTTTTTTTTAGACAAAAATAACCTCAACGATATTATAAAATCTTCCTTTATCCCTAATATCATGGACGGAGGGAGTAACAGTTATAAATATTATTAAAATAATTGGCCAATATATAAATATATATAATTACAATAAATACTCCGAAATCCAATACCTTTTTTCCGTACTTATTATTTCCTCGTCTTCTTTTTTCCTATCAATTATGTCGCCTATCTTAGTTTTTCTCTACCGATTTACTTTTAAAGTATTCACACATTACTCTATTGGTTTACATCATGTTTCTTTCATATAATTATTCACGTAAATTGAAATTATTCATGTAAACTGTACTTATTACTTTAGCATACTAATTATTCACGTAAAATAACACATTTAAGTTTTTAAAAACGAAACATATATATATATATATATATATATATATATATATATAATTATTGTGATTACATGTGAGTAAATAATGACACAATTTTTGAACTATAGTGATGATTCACCCATCGCCATATCCCACAATAATTATAATGACATGGTTCTTTATACTTAAAAAAATCATATTATCATAGGCGTATATATATCTTTTCTACATAATAAAAGTGCAAGTCACGAGTATTGAAATAATATAATTAAGCAACTGTTCTCTGGACATAGTGGGTCCCATATTTATATATATATATAAATAATTCTCTAATAATTTAGGAGAGAGAAAAACTACCGACATACCTTTCATAAAAAGAAATTGTTAAATTTACAATCGAAAATATTATTTTATAAAAAAAAAGTGTCATATTATAGATCCTTTAATGAATTTAGGACCGAGATTATACATTTACTAATGATACTTTTATTATAAAAATAACAAAAAGTATTATAGATTTAACAATTCCATTCATAAGACTGTATAACACTATAATTTTTAAAAAAATATTACATTTTTTTATCTCATACGTTTTCTCTCGTTCCTAAATTATCACCGCACTATAATTAACTTACGATTTTTACTTTCAACTAGTATATATACACATATATGCATAAACACAATTCACAATATTTAGTATAAATCCTTGATGATATGGAAAACTAGTTGAATTCGCCGATTTGACTCAGCAAAATCATGTCGATACGATTCAAATTCAGAAGCTCCGTGAGCTTCGACTCGGTAGACATCGGAGGTCGACCTTCAATCTCGGTTCGGGAGCTTAGGTCAAAGGTCATCCGTCACAAAAACCTCAACCTCTGTCAAGACTTCGATCTTGTCTTCTCTGATCCCGTCACCGGTCAAGGTCTTTCTATCTCTCTCCGTTTTCCTTCAATCATATGCCCCGTCTCAAAAAATTAAGCTAATTATTCGTTTATGGATATATATCATTGTGGTGCAGATTACTAAGTTTTTGAATTTTATTGTGTTATGATCAGCATCTCAAATTTAGCAAAATTGATCATTTGTATTATGCAACATATAAAAAAATTATAAAAAATTGTTTGTATATATGTATATGTATATGTATGCGTGTAAGGGTTATTAAAGTTTTCAACTTTTGTTTTTGATTGCTAATTTTGATTGGATTCAGATTACAATGACGAACGTTTTCAAATTCCAAGCAATTCGAGTGTAATTATAAAAAGAGTTCCAGCAGGATCGGTGCCTTCGGCTCTGTAAGTTTCTCGCAAATTACTTTACTTAAGTTGAACACTGATTTTCCCCTTTTAATTTTTTGAATTTTATGAGTTTTCTTATTATTGTATAAGAAATAAAAATCTGTGGGAACAGTGGACAGTCAGAGAGCTTTAATCATCGAGGCATGGTTTGCTCTTGTTATGTGGACGGATTTGGGGTTGAGACCAGGTTTAGCATGCTTGCATGGGTGTTGCAATTGGTACGTAGCTTGACTTGGTCTTATGGGGAATTTATTAGAGAATTTGTCTTGTATAGGCATGTGGGCATAGGGAAATCAACAGAAGAAGCAAGTATGTCATTGCTTCGAGCTAACTGATCAAGTGTACCTAGATATAATCATTGTTTGAGATTTTTTTAAATCCCTTATGGAAATGTATGATTGTGGTGCTAAGTTTTGTGGAAAGTTCTTGTAGGAAAAAGGGAAAAACACATCATGATTTCATTTTGTTTTAAAGGGCATCTGGGGTACAATACTTTACATCTTTCCTTATTATAGTTTTCTTCTACCCCTGATTTGCTTACTAATATTATTCTATGGTAATCCTTTTTGTCGCTGTAATGAGCATAAATGAATGTACCAACTCAGTAAACTCAACCCTTTAGCAACTCCCTAAAATATAATAAAAGACTTCCTAAAACTCCGGATAATACATACGACGTACTAACATAAATGACAAACCTTGAATATGGATTTTTTAAAATATTTTCAATACAACAAAATTAGATAGCTAATTGCTATTGAAATCTTTCTAGTTAATATTATACCAAGTAAGTGGGCGTATAATTTAAAACTACTTGGAACAAGTTTGATCTCGGTCCATATGTCATCAGTATAAAGCTTTGTTTGGCATTTGTCTTTTAATATCTAAAAAATACTTCTAAAATTTTATTAAGAAATATTTTGTCATTATTGCTTACATGTTTGATTCATTTTTAGCCTACCCCAATTAGTTTTGGTTAAAAGACTTTTGAGTTGAGTTTTAAGAAATAACTAGTAAATTTTCCATAAGTCTCCTATTGTTTTCCATATGTACAAAGGACAAAAAAGGAGTTAAATAAAAAAACTTGCTAAAGCATAGGGTTCTGGTGTTGTGAAGTAAAGAATACTCCAAAAACCAAGAAGCAGTAATAACTAACAATTTCCTACTAGTCCTAAGAAACCAAGCAGAAGTAATAACTAACAATTTATCCAAAGGAAGTGCACGTGTTCATTGCAATGAAAAAAAGGAATATCATATGTTAGAAAATAAATAAGGAAGTGAAAAATACCATCATAAAGAAGAATTAAGGCTCATTTTGGGAACACTTTTAATAGTATTATTTTACTTTCATTTCTACTTCGGTTTTTTACGTAAATTAGAAAAATAAAGAATTTAAGATCGTAATTGACAAAGGTGTTGTGAAGACGGTACCTAAGTATTAGATATAATCAAATGATCTATACATACAAAATGAAAAATTGACGAAGGCCTGATCTTTCCTCTTTTACCACAAGAACTTTCCGCAAAACATAACTTGGCATAGTCCAGACACTCTCAAACAAGGATGAGGTACACTTATCACATTAGGTTGGACAAAGATACCATATATTGCCTTAGGCTGACGGACATGTATATACAAGACAATTTCGCTAATAAATTCTTTGTATAGTCAATTCAAGCAACATATCAATGGGAACACTATGCACGCTTCCTGATCATGGTTGAATAACTAAACTTTAAACGACATACAACGGTAGATCAAACATGGATTGATAAAGTTGTCACTGCCTTCGGTTTTCCATTGTTTATCTAAATATTTACTTCTTAAAATGAAGAAATTTGGGCGCATCAATGTTTTTGCAAGTAACATGGATGGAAACGTTTATACATTGTATGTATTAATGAGGGATTTTTTGGGGGGTGCGCACGGGATGCGACAATTGCCGTATCCCCCAAAAAAGAGGGAGGGTAGGGAGGAAATTAGGGATACATCAGCCAAATAGGAAGGAGAAATACCTTTTAAGGCTGCTTCGGAAAAGAGGGGAAGGACAGAGGCCACAATGCAGTTTCGTATCTCTTATTTATTTCCCCTCTCCTCTGCACCTTTCTCTTTCTTCTCTTTGCGTTTCAGACAAAGGGAGGTGGACACACTATTTTTTTCCCTTTTCCGTCTTCATGTGTATTTGATTTGTACTGTGTGGAAGAGCCGTATGTGTACAAATATGGGCTATACTTTGTGAGCAGAATTAAGTATTCGTGTAAACATATGGGCCACACATTTCACACAATCGTATTCTTATTTGTATTACTAATATTTATTTTTACAGTTAGATCCCTCCTACTTATTCCTAATTTTTTAAGTCAGTCCACAATTTGGTAATGTTTTCAAACCCAGTCCCTGAAGTTTCATTCGTTTCAGTTAATCTTGCTTCGTTGTTTTTTTAGTTAATATTTTTTTATCTTATTTATAATTATACACAATATATATATATATATATATATATATATATATATACACACACACACACACACACATTAAATTTGTGCATATTAAAATTTGACAAACCCTCGTATCCCCGTGTCGCTCACACTTATCTTTGCACCCGTATTCTTGCTTCCTAGAATTTCAGCAAAGGTAAAGCAAAGAAGTTAATTTTGAAGTGTGGTAAATCTAATAAGGCCTCTGATACTTGAGGAATGGGGATTTTCTTGAGGCTTGAGAAGTTTTATAGGAGACTGAGAGACTTCCCTTTCCCTATTTATGCGACCTGGGTGGCAGGGTGGCATGAGCAAAAGCACATTTTTCTTTTCAGTTATTGTTGTACTACCATTATGGTACTTGCGAAAAGGGTTAAAGACAAATTTATATGTTGTGCCTGTAACGCTCAGAGGATTTAATATGCATGGAAGCCCAAAATCGACCCGAATAGTCTATTGTACTGTTGAGCACCTTGAAATAGTCCTAAATTGAATACTACTTTATATATATATATATATATATATCTGGTGAAATTGAGGCGAGTTTGTGACTACTCAGGCTTGGGGAATTTTGACAGGATAAGCTCGCTGTTGGTCTGATTGTAGTTGTTAGAATTGCAAGACAACTACGTTTTAACTGGACTGAATTACCATTCTCCCAAATCAAAGAAAAAGTTTCTGGACCCAATTAAATACATAGGGCCAAACAAAAGAGGGGTGAAGTTGAGATAAGGCAATGATTTTTGGTCAATTTTGTGTCATCTATAGTATGACTTCCAATTGTGAGGAAGACGGTACATTCTTTAAGTATAATACTAACAGTGCAAAATTGTTGGAGTTTCAATTTTAAGGTTTGTCATCGCATAGTTTACATTTTATTCTCTTTATACTTCAGAACATCCTGAACAAATTGTTTCTTTTACTATTAGTGTGAATGCCACTTTGAATTGTTATTTGTGGTGTTTATGACATGACCTTCACTTTATTAGATAGATTTCTAGGTTGTAAAATATCTCCTGGTGTTTTTCTCATGGATTTTACTTTTGGCAGACCCATTGGTTCAGTTGAGAAATTGGGAATGAAGAGTTCAAATATTCTTGGTGAAAAGGTATGTCTGAGAGACAAGATATGTTATATTTTACCTTTTCTTTGCTTTATCACCTTCCCTTATAAGAAAATGGGGATAAAACCTGGCAGGTAGTTTGTTTTGTTTTGAAACACCGGTAAGTATTTCGTAATTGTTACGAAAAAAAACAAAGAAGTCCTTTAGGGATATTTTTAGCAAAACTTCAGCACCTTTATGTGCAAGTTTACTTAGGCTGACTTTTCTGTTAATGGCTTAATGCATTCTGATTCCTATTAATAACTGCCCTGTTGTTTAATTGAGGAACGCGAATAAGATTTAGTAATTTTCTGTTTCGCATTGCTTAATACCATGTTATATAGTTCTTTATCATTCCTGAGTCCTGACATCCTTCTTATTTGTAGAGTGAAGAAATGGATGATTTTGATGACTTTGGTATTGATTTATGTCCCGTTCCTGAGGAAATTTTTCCGTACTCTGATCTAGAAGTTGATAAGAAGAATGAGTATAACAATGAGAAGACAACTATTGCTGGTGAAAGGTATAACTTTCTTCAGTCTTCTATCTATAGGTGCAGAATTGCTTGCATGAATAACTCATTACATAAAGCTATGGTTACCTATCAACTAATGTTTATTAATATTAGATGTCTATTTATTTATTTATGTATCCATATTCATTCCTCTGCACAGCTGTTACTTTTTATGTGTTGATGAGTTTCTATTTTTCAAGTCCGTCTTTTATCAGGACATGTACAGATACATCTACACGCACTCTCCTCACCCCCTTCCCCAAATATATATATATATATATATATATATATATATATATATAGCTATACATTTTGTCATTTCTCCTTCAGATATGTTTCACTTAAGGTGTGCGTTGGTTACTTGGAAACATGGATTATCATGTAGTAATGTGTTGAATATTTGGTTGAACATATTTTTTACACCTTTTGGGATTTGTAATCTCAATCTCATGGTCACTTCTTAGTTAGGAGATGTGTCAAACAATTAACTGATACTGGTTTCACACTTTTAAAGTCCAGTTTATTATTTTTATCTTAAGTTTTGTCTGTCTAAATTAATTAACTAATGATGCACCTGAGCTTGTGTCTGTATAGTTTCAGAGTTGGGCATCTTTTCCAATTTTCCATTAAATGTTCAATACTTCGATAGGGGGGAAACACTTCATGAAACCTTCTATCATATAATTCTGGAGTTATAAGTCGTATGATGTGTAGTCATTATGCTGGTTATAAAGTATTCCTGGTTTGATCAGATGCTGTTTGTCTTTCAGGTTAGGATGCCAAAAGCTTCAAGTGAGTGGCCTCAGCAAGGCTATTCCTAGAGGTGAGTTGTTTGCTGTGTAAAATTTCAATTACTGTTGTTTTGCTAATCTTACCAAGTTACCATGATCCAATATCAATGTAGGCTCTAATCATAGTGGCACTGAAGGAAATACTCCACAGAAAAAGTTGGAAACAAAAGTTGAAGAGCATATGAAGTTCAGAAAGTAAATCTTTCTCCTTTTCATTTCCTCTCATTCGTCTTTTGTTTATTTTGTTTATGAGAGATCTAATGTTTTCTTTAATATTAAAGTGGAAGAGTGGTTTTCCCCAATGCTTTAGCTGAACAAAATGCTGATTTAACGTCTGAACTGAAATGCTCTCTTTGCAACGCATTTTTCAAGGATGCTGTGATGATACCATGCTGCCAGCATAGCTTTTGTGAAAAATGTGAGTTTCTTGTGTAGTAGTAAGCTGTCTTCATTCCTTAAATTTTGCATGTCACCCTTTTCTTGATTTGAAGAACACTTTATGAGTTTCTAATGTTTGGAGAGGCACTTGACGTCTGTGCATGATTGCATAATTGCCAAAAATTTAACTGTCAATCTAGATGCTCTGATTAATATTTACATTTAAATTTATTATCACAAAGTTTAGGAAGTGGTTAGTATTACTTACACATTTGAGATTTCCATGGGTTGAGTTCAGGCATTCGTGGAGTTCTCATTGAGAAGGCAAAGTGCCCCAAATGCTCTTCCTGCAAATTCAGGGTAGAGGATTTGCTTCCAAATTTATCTCTTAGGCAAGCAATTGAACATTTTCTTGAATCTCAAAATCTGGTGTCTGCTTCAGAAAATGCATTACGTGAATATGCCCCAGGTAGGAAACTTGCATCTGGTAAATTGCTTCCTTTATTTTTTTTTTTGGGGGGGGGGGGATTTGGGAGGTTCACTTTACTCAAAATGTTATATAACCTTGAACAAAAAAATGCAGATGGAGAATCTGGAATTCAGGCTAAAGATTTTTCTTGTGCTGTGACTATTGCTCAGAAGAGGCCAGATTATCCTCTTTCTCCCTCTGCCACTGAGAAAGGATCAAACCAGATTATGGGAGAATCTTTTTGTGCCGAATCTCTGATCAGGAAAAATGCATCTTTGGAAGGCTCAGGTTTTCATATTAATAACTTGGCCCCAAGTAAAGTTTTGAAAACAGTTCCTTCATTTCACAACATAAAAAAAACTGGTGGAGAAAGAGATGGATATGCTCATCATCTGGTTTCCCAAAGTGGACCAGGATATACGTCAGGCGTTGAATTTCAAGGAGAAAACGAGCTCCATTTGCCTCAATACTATTTACATGAGGAAGGTATTGGCTTTAAATTTACACTGCGCCACTCCTGCTATATTTTTAATTTTTTATAACCACGAATCCACGATTGCTTACCATTTAATAATGCTTGGCTGGTAAGGGTTATTGTCATGATCACCCCCCCCTGTATTTGCTATTTGTTTTCCGTTTAGCTTACTTTTCCTTTCTGAAATGCTGAAGTTGATTTTTCGTTTTTTTATTCAATATCCTTACCTCCCATATACATACTGTTGGCATGCAGTTGATCAATTCATTAATGATTTTAATTTTATAGGTGGAGGCCGAAGTTTTCCAGCTGCTGCTAGATACAGAAAGGTAGGCTTCAGGACCATGAATTAGGATCGTTTATATATAGTAAAATTTTACTTTAGAAATTAATTATCTAGTTATTTAGAATTTATCACCATGTTATGCCTTGGGGATACTTGGAAGTTGGGACCTCTTAATTAGCCTAGCATAGGCATGTCCTCCAGAATTAGTGCAAGTGAGATGTATGATGGTATAATGCTTAAGAGACTAAATAAATCTACATTATAGATTTTTTTTTATATAAGTTATTAAATGGGAAAATGAATAAAAATTCGTAGTAGTCCTAATAAAACAAGATATAATGTAGAATCACCTAAAGATATTTAAAAAAATATACATTTTTTAGATTTTTTATGATAAAAAATAATATTCTTTCTTATGTTTGCTGGGTATTGCGGAGAGAATAGAAATGTACATATTTTGACGAGAGGTACGGACTATTGGTCATATTAAATATTTATTTTTGTGCCTTTAGTTTTTCTGGTATAAGGTTTTTCCTGGTTCGGTTGTTTAGTCTTCGAACATAATGTAGGTGTTGTGCATTGATCGTGCTATTTTTTTGTGCTATATGTACATGGGTGGCACTCTCTTATTGTTCTTTTGAATATAGTACTCGTAAAAAACTAAATAAATATAAGGCAATAGGGCATGGCTAGATGGATCTACCATCTGGGTGCACATTATCCACATTTAAAATTTAGTCAATTGTATCTGTCCTCACAGGATTCCCCATGTTCTTTTCTAAATTTCTTCTTGCTGTGTTATACCTTCAATTTGAGGATATGTTGGCTCTTATTAGATACCAGTGCATTTGATAATCTACATTCTGTAATTGGTGGTAAACTTATCATTAAGACACTCCTACATATCACATCATGGTGTAGTGGCAAGACTCAGGTCCAATGTCATAAGAAGTGCCTATGATTTGCATCGGCTGATCTGTATACAACAAGGTCTCCCCTTTTGCCAGTCTATGGACTCACCATGTTAAACCTGACACTAAGAGCAAAGGAATGAAGTATTGAAATATATTCACTTGTTTTTATATTTAGGTTTAACTCCTGCGGATAAAATTTTTTGTTCTGCTGTGATCTTAAACTTGATAACTGCATTGTATCCTTGTTCTGGTCTTTTTAACTGATCTTAATCCATCTTGTCGGAGATCAGGCCGATCGTACATGTTACATGTGTGGTGCTCCAGACCATTTCATAAGAGACTGCCCCTATGCTGCCAGTCCACATCCTATGCTTCAGTCAGGTAAAAAAAATTGCATCTCTAGTTTGTTTTGAAAAGTATAATTTTTCGTTGAGCTTATTGGAACTTATTATGTTGGGATTTCAGGTAACACTATGTATCCAGGAGGTATGCCAGGTTTTGCATCACCATATTGGAGTGGCACCGCATTTGCCCCCATGAGGCCCTTTAATAGTATGTATGGAAATCCTGGGATGATACCCTTTAATGCATCCATGGTCCCTGTTGCTCCTTTTGGAGTTTCTCCATACATGTCATCTATGTATGGCCACTTACCTGTCCCAGGGTACGTTTGCTAATTTGCTATATACTCCTTCATTCCGAAGTCTTAAGATAATTTTGACTTTTAGAAAGTCAATTTGAAACAATTTCAAATTCAATATTGATACGATTCTTTACAAGTATATCTAAAGTTGACTTTAAAAAAGTCAACAATGGTCTTAGATTTTGGAAGAGGGAGTTTATGTTATTTGCTGTGTGCTGTATTAACAAAATACTTTTTCTTCATAAGCCCATTTATGGAGAACCAGATTTCAATCTTCCATTTTACATTGTGTAATTCTGACGCTTCAAAAATCTTTCAGCGGAATGACGAGAATGGGAATTCTGGCACCTCCAGTAGGAAACAGAGCCGAAAACCCTGTTACCCATTCAGAGTTTTTGGAGCTTCGGGACTGTGAAAGTAGAGGGAAGCTCTCGAATGAGTATCTGATGAGGTAACTGATTACTATATAAAGCAAGAAACTGGACTGAAGGCGTCTTTTTTTATCCATTCCAAAATTAGAATCACACTTTTATTTTAGATTATCATGTGACCTGAAGTTCCTAACCTTCCATTACTTTTAGTCTTAGTTGATCGAGTACAAATGGATCTCTAATTTTGGAATAGGATTATTATGGATGATTGTAGTGTGTGGTTTCTTCAGTTTGGGTTTTATAAAATTATTGCATAAAACTGGGTAACATCTTGAGTATTCTCATAGAATTCTTCATGTCATACCTGATTTCTGATAGAGCTCTGTTTACCAGAAGACAACCACCATGTGACGAAGAAGATGAAGATTTACAGAAGGGTTTTCGCCATAATGTGCCAGCTGGATCACACGAGTACAAATCTCATATAGTGAGGGAAAAGAGTGGGAGCTACTCGGGGGATAACCACACTCAAAGATCACGAAGAAAACATCATCATGACAAACATTTAGACCATTACGTGCACTCTGTCCATGATCGACATGGAAAGAATTCTCATTCTTCAAGGGATCGGAGGCCGTATCATTCGGAGAGATCAAATTCAGTAGTGGATGATGTATCCAATAGTTCTGAGAAATATGATGATGGGAGGTATAAACAGCATAGAATCTCTAGAAAGCAGCACGAGAGAAAGGGCCAGTGTGGTAGTGATTCTAGCTGGAGTAGGCATCAAAGGCAAAAAGAAAAAGATGTTAAAAGCAGGGTTGAGTATGATGAAAAAGGTTTCAATCAGAAACGTGGCAGCCAGTTAGGATCTGGCGTGGAACTAAGTTCGTCCGGAGATCAGAAGAAGCAATCCAAAGAGAGAGACCACAGTCGCGGTTCCAGACCCTCTAGGGATGGTGCAAAACGGAGTCGACATGAATCTTGCGATGACAGGCGGAAAACGATCACGCCAGATGAGGACTGCAGAGAAGGTAATCGTCACCCTAAGAGAAAAAGAATTCACTGAAAACAAGAAAGAGGCATGGCTTTGGAGGTAAACGTGTAAATGAAGTAGAGCACATATTGACCTATGTCATATGGGTACACTTTAATTTTCAATTATGTATCTTGTATCAATTTGGTTAAAGTAGTAACATAGTCTATAATCCTTTTATATACCTTTAGGTGATGGATTTTGTTAAGGTCAATACAACTTATTTGAACATATATATATAATATATATAGGCTTGCTAGGATCTAATTTGCAATCTCTGTTGGCTTTGTTGATACAGATCATTTAGAGTGGACGACTTTTGGACAGTAACATCAAAATTAACCTTTGTTACTTTCTCCCAACTAACCCTTTTCACATCTTTAATGTGGGGTGTGGAAGCTAACAATTTTTTTTTTACCCAGAATAGTGGGTTATAAATTCCTAGGGTTTTGACGCTCATATCTGCTCTGCTCAAACATCTTTTTGCACAGACGAGGAACTGTAGCTGCTGGAGGTATGCTCATAATTTATATTTACTTTATCCCCTATTTGTAGGTTGGATCTTTCATGCTTTATACTCCTTTTATTTTTAGAATAAGAGATGCATTTTTATTTTTATTTTTTCATCCCCCCAATTTTTTTTTTTTTTTGTGGACTACTCAGATGAAAGCAAGTTTTTAACATGCCACTATTTTTATTCTTGGTTGTTTAATTATTTATTATCATGTATCACTACTATATTTTTAACAGCTAATATTAGGATAATTTTGAAAAAATAAATTTTTCTTTGAAAGTTATTGTTTTGCAAATGCAACACTAATTATGAAAGGGAATTGATATTTTCACAAGGGAAATTGATATTTTTACAAGGCATTCATCACACGGGATTCATATTCATGTTGGTAGTTTACCTCCTCCCTAATACTTAATAATTCGTAAATTCTACAAAATAAGTTATTTTTAATTATAAAATTTAAGATTAATGTATTAAGTAGTATTTTAAAGTACAAAATTGTTATTTTAGTAATAAAAATTCATACCATAAATTGAATTTTAGGATATTGCAAATAATTAGGCCAAATAAAATTTTTATTACGAAACGAGTATATTATGTTTTTTGTTAACAAAAATTAATTTATTAAAAATGATGTCTATAGTAGTTGATGATTATAATCATTAACTTAACCACTTTTAGATGCGTCAATTTATATTTACATTTTTGTCGTTGCACTTCCCTCCGCCACCCCCCAAAAAAAAATAAAAAAAAAAAAAATTAATTAGACAAATTTTCATAAAAATGGTCTATGAAAATAATAAATGCTCTTTAACGTGGCACTTGTTAGTAATTATCGACTTCATATTGTTCCAAATAGTAATTTTCGTAGACATCTGTTTTGGCTCGAGTGTCATCTATTGAATTTTAATGTCGCACAAACTCCGCCTATGCTTTTAGCATAGTCTGTCCCAAGCCAGGATAAAGGAGGAGGGGTTGCGATTCGAAAATAGAGAATTTAAGGGTATTATAGAGAATTGATATTATATATAATGTTATATAATTATTATTTGGAAATTGTTAAATTTATAATATTTTTTGTTATTTTTACAAGAAAAGTGTCGCTGTAGATGTATAGTGACGGTAAAAATCGTCGTTATAGTATCTATAGCGATACTTTTGTTGTGGAAATAACATTTTATGTTGTGAATTTAACTGTTTTCTTATTATTTATTTTAATTGTGGATTAATTTTATAATTTTATCTAATGTCATGTATTAATGTACATCATAATTGTAATTTGATTTGAAATCTTTTGAAATATATAGCAGAACTCAAAACTGTTTTTAAAATCAATTTTAAATATTTTTAAATTTAAAATTAATGTGATTTATGTAATTTTTCAACACATTAAATTTTATAATTAATAGTATTAATCACAATTAATAACTTTCATAATCTTATCGTGTGAAATTAAATTAATTCATATTTATACTAGTTGAAAATATTTGAAATTGACTTTAAAGGTTAATATTAATTTTAATTTTAGAACAAAAAGAGTATTTTGCACTTGTGTACTCAAAATTTTATTTTTTTTTATTTTTATTTTTTTGTGGTATGAAAGGAGTATTTCTTAGGGAAAACTTAAGTCAATAGTTGTCGAATAAAAAGTAGGTATTTCTTATGTAAAATTTGTCATTAAATATTACTCCCTCCGTTCTTTAATATAGATCGTTTTAGGCATGTGCACAAAAATTAAGAAAATGATTGAAAAGTATTAACTATATTATCAATTGTTTATAATACTCTTCACATCTCTTATCTCATAATTAAAGAGTTTTATTGGGAGAAGGAGAGAAAGGCTTAAGAGTATAGTAGTATAGGATAATGAGAAATATGGATCAAAAAATTAGGTGGAATAATAAGGGGCAATTTGAGAAAAATAGTGATCAATTCTCCTAGATAACCACAAACGACAAATAATTAAGAATAACAAAAAAAAGTCTAAAACGATATATATATATATATATATATATATATATATATATATATATATATATATATATATATATATAGGAATGGAGGGAGTAATATATAAAATAAGTTTATCAAACTTTGTCCTTTAAACATCTCCTTTTTCATTTTTGGACAGGGAGAGTGCGAATATAACAAAAATAACTTAATTATCTTATTAAAATTATTGGCGTCCAAATTTTTTAGAAAAACTCTATGTGGACATGAGAGTTTTATAATTTTACTTATTTATATTTTATTCTTTTCCAATGAGGGTAAAAATATAAATAAATAAAATTATAAAGTATTAATATCAATTATCATGTCTACATAGAAGAGCTCAATTATGTGTGAACAAATCTAAATATAATCTTGTGTGATTCCTTCTTCTTTTTATTGTGAATTTTGTCTTTTGCTGATATATAATTACTTCACTTGATTTTCGAATATATATATATATATATATATATATATATATATATATATATATATATATATATATGACTCTCCAATAAATGGCTATATAGTGACAATTTTTTAAAATCTATTTATAGCATAGAAAACCGATTTTTATGTTATAAAGCAGCGGAAAAATAAATATTTATAATTGATTCGCTCTTAGTTATTTCCTTCCCGATTAGATTGGAGAAGCGGACTATATATATATATATATATATATATATATATATATATATATATATATATGGAAAATATGTAGTGTGAGTAGTGTAACTTTTAAAGTTACATGGTCACTTTACGATCGTAGAATAGTCACTCCATGATTTGTGAATTCACTCTACTATTGTGAACTACTCTACGATCATAAACCGTGTAAGTGTACCTTCATTTTTACACCTATATATATATATAAAAAAAAAATAAATAAAGATTCACAATTTTCTTTAGTACTGTAGCATAAATGACTTCATTTAAAAAAAAAAAAAAAAAAAACTATTATAGCAAAAACAAACAGACAATGAGAATTGTTCAAGTTACTAAATACTTGATGAAGGCAGCCTTGTTAGTTGGTTTCTACTACCTGTTGAGGGCTATTGACAACGTGAAGGCTAGTACTATCCACCCAAAGAAGAAATATCCCACCAATCTTGTTGGCCCAACATCCTCCTCTTCCTGCCAAAGTCACCCTTTTCAATTAGTATCCCTAGTTAGAATTTAAGAACCAACAATAAACACACATAGAAATTATAAAGAATGGCAAAACAATCTTTATTTTAAAATACTATTAAAATAAAATGATAAGATGTAAATACTATTAAAATAAGGGTAAAACAATCTTTATATTTGATCAAACTTACTTATTTTAAAATAACTAGCAAGTCAATTTTTAATAAGTCAGTATTTGTTATTTATCAAAAATAAATTATAAGTTAAAAAATAATTCACCCACAGTAAAAAAAAACTTATAAATTGTTGCCGAACACGCCCTTAATAGTCCAAACAAAAATGCATATCTAATTTTAAAAGAGATGAAAAGAGAAAAATGTAATAATTAAAGAAGAAAAAAATACATCTCTAACTTGGAAAGAGTAATGTTGAGTGTGAAGTTTACCAAGCTATGCTAACAAAGGAGAGAAAAGGGAAGAATATAGTGTAGTATAGTACCTGTGGTGGAGGTGATTCTGTTGGGATCTGTGTAATATCAACCTCAAAAGGCCAAACATATGAATCTGGATTCCCATTCCTCGCCAAGCTCCAATCATACAATCTTCTATCCTCCACACATGACAAAATTGAATGCGCCTCCTACTCATCCATATACTCAAATGCTTAAAGTTTAAGTTTTTTAAATTGTTGGTGAGTCTACCTCTTAATGCATCTTAATGTTTGAAATTGGGATAAAAAAATTCTATCTGGAATTCCTCTAAATCATTAAGATACAAATACGAGTCTAAACTATTCAGAACCTTTTAATACAAAGACGAGTGCTGTTAAAATGCATTAAGATGCAATCAAACACCACCACAAATTGAAAGAAAGACCCAACTTGATAAAGATTCTTGAAAAGTCTAAATTGCCTATTTGCCACCAACCTTTAAGAGCTCAACCCTCTTGCTGAGTTCCTCTTCCTCTAATCCTTCATTCATCACTTCTTCAACCTTGTTCTTGTATGCAATTGTGACCTGAAATTGACTCGACTCGACTAGAATCAACGATGCTTTAATTCCAATCCCAATTGTTGGGCCATAATACTTTAGACATGTTGAGGTGGGTCTTGAAAGTATTATTAGGATTCATTGGCCAACCCATTTAGTGGATATTATCTTTATTTAGGGCCTATAGTATTGAGATGTACGCGTAAGTAAGAATGACTAGATGAGTATGGTTCCACTTAGGAACTGGCCAGGGTGTAGATTGGGATAGAACTTTGGTGACATTTCGCACTGGCATTAATGAGGATGGGAAAGGCTTAGGTCGGCTAAAGGTTGTGTGGGCAGAAATCGATCACATCTGAGGACCTTGGAATATATGAGCAAGGATCACACACAATCTAGAGGTAACACTTAAGCGATATTTTATCCTCTCAATACACTAGATATTTTTATCCTCCATGGTTAACCTTGTGACTTTGTCTTGATCGACTCTCACGCCGGAGCTATCCTCGACGGATCGGTAGTCAAGCTTTTGTTGACTTGTTGAGCTGAATCTGGGGATATTGATATCGGACGTCTTGGTGATTGGGGATGGAGAAAGATCTTCTTGCGTTAACATCAAGGCTTAGAAGGAGGATTTGAGATTACAGTGTCGACGAGTATTTTTCAATCACAAATTGTAGTCGCTTCAGCGTCGGAATCCATGGTGAAGAAGAATAGAATAAACGATTTCTTAAAGGATAGTGATGACTATGACTTCGTCTACACAACGAAAGTATATGTCAAGGATCGATTGGGTCCTTCAAAGAATGCTGTCTTTGATGCTGCCACTTCTGTTTCGAGGGGTTTGACGAGGGTTCGCTCAGAGAAGCCAAGGTGATGCTAAAAAGGATCGATCGATTTTTATAAGAGAAGAGACGTCGACCATGGAGAAGAAGATAAGGCACATCTAGAATCTAGCTAGAAGCTAGGTCGGATCAATAATCAAGTAATGATCGATTGAAGTTCATCAAAGACACACACTTTAAAGACATGTCTCAAGGTCGTCCTTGGGATCGAAGGCGAACCAACAATGACCATTTTCATCGATTGGTAGAAGAAGGGTATTCCGCCTCATGGTCTTGGGATTATGGTCGAGTAGAGTAGATGAAGACCCAATGACCATTTTCTGATTGGTAGAAGAAGGATATTCGCGCCTATTGGTCTTCGGGATTATGGTCGAAGCGAGTAGATGAAGACCAATGACCATTTTCCGATTGGTAGAAGAAGGATATTCCGCCCTATTGGTCTTCGGGATTATGGTCGGCGAGTAGATGAAGACCCAACAACCATTTTCTGATTGGTAGAAGAAGGGTATTCCACCTATGGTCTTCTGGATTATAGTCGAAGCAGACTTTAGAAGCCGCACTCGAGAATCCACAGGAGGCACACCATACTGTGGATACTCGTCTCTGAGATGCCCATCTAAAACCGCAGTTCGAATGGAAAAGATAAGACTACTCTGAAGAGACTTTGAGAAGGTTTATGTCCAAATCGGCAGAAAGATGTTTGCCAATCTTTGGTACGAGGAAAGGGTCGAAGAATGCTAAGACGTTCCGGTGGACTTCTACTGCAAAGACGCCTTCCAGGGAATAAACGACCTATTTTTATTCGGTGCCTTTGTCAATGAAGCCCGCTCCTGCTGAGCTATGTTATTTGTATCAGGCAGCTAGTTCGTTGGCAGTGGGAGCAGTTTTGGTGCGAGAAGTTGGGGAAAGTAGCGACCCGGTTTGATATGTAAGCCGCGGTCCTTAGGGATGAAGAAATAAGATGATGATAGTTATGAAGAATCAAGAGTCCGGACAAATTGGGTGTCACCAAGTCGCAGATGTTATTCGGAGGGTTCATGTGGATCTTTCAGGTCAAGAAATGGTTCGATCCCATATCGACCACCAAAAAATATATATCGATTTGATCTCCTATACTTTCATGCAGGGGGTAGTCATCTTTGGGTCCATTGCTCAGAATCGGGTTATGACGCGCCACTCATGGGATCAAGTTTAAAACATTCATGAGGGACTTGGTAGCTCATCCATAGTCCTGACAGACACAAAGAAATGCCACCTTGGTGTTAGGAGGTTCGGGTGGACTCATTTGGCCATTCGATGGCGACCTTTTGGTAAGTGGTCCTTATGAGTTTGTCGTGCCCTTCGTGGTAAACGTCGTTGGTGTTATGAGGTTCTGTGGACTCACCGACCATTCGATGGTAGCCTTTTCGGAAGTGGTCCTTATGAGTTTGTCAGCCCTTCGTGGTAAAGGCAAACGTCATTGGTGTTAGGAGGTTCGGGTGGACTCACGACCATTCGATGGTAGCCTTTTCGGCAGTGGTCCTTATGAGTTTTGTCGTGCCCTTCGTGGTAGGCAAATGTCATTGGTGTTAGGAGGTTCGGGTGGACTCGTGGCCATTCGATGGCGCCTCTTTGGCGGTGGTCACTTAGACCTTGTCAGCCCTTCGTGGTAGCAAGTGTCATCTTTAAGACGTTGTCAGAGCCCTACGTGGTAGGCAATTGTCGACACTTAGACCTTGTCGTGCCCGGGGTAGGCAAGTGTCATCTTCAGACCTTGTCAGCCCTTCGTGGTAGGCAAGTGTCATCTTCAGTGACTTGTCAGGCCGCCCGTGGTAGGCAAGTGTCATCTTTCAGACCTTCACAGCCCTTCGTGGTAAGCAAGTGTTGCACTTAGAACCTTGTCGACTATGTCAGCCCTTGGGGTAGGCAAGTGTCATCTTTAGACCTGTCAAGCCTGCCCTTGGTAGGCAAGTGTCATCTTCGGACACTTGTCAGCCCTTCGTGGTAGGCAATGTCATCTTCAGACCTTGTCAGCCCTTCGTGGTAGGCAAGTGTTGCACTTAGACCTTTGTCAGCCTTCGGAGGTAAGCAAAGTGTCATCTTTTAGACCTTGTCAGCCCCTTCGGGGTAGGTAAGTGTCATCTTCAGACCTTGTCAGCCCTTCCGTGGTAGGTGTGTCATCTTCAGACCTTGTCAGCAGCCCTTGGTGGTAAGGCAGTGTTGCACTTAGACCTTGTCGAGGCCCTTCGGGGTAAGCAAGTGTCATCTTTAGACCTTGTCAGCCCTTCGTGGTAGGCAAGTGTCATCTTTTAGACCTTGTCAGCCCCTTCTCGTGGTAGGCAAGTGTTGCACTTAGACCTTGTCGAGCCCTTTGAGGGTAGGCAAGTGTCATCTTTAGACCTTTCGGTCCCCCTGGGGTAGGCAAGTGTCATCTTTCAGACCTTGTCAGCCCTTCCGTGGTAGGCAAGTGTCATCTTCGTACCTTGTCAGTGCCCTTCGTGGTAGGCGTGTTGCACTTAGACCTTGTCAGCCCTTCGTGGTAGGCAAGTGTCGTCACTTAGACCTTGTCAGCCCTTCTGGTAGGCAAGTGTCATCTTTCAGACTTGTCACAGCCCTTCGTGGTAGGCAAGTGTCATCTTCAGACTGGCTCAGTGCCCTTTCGTAGTGTCAGCCCCGCCGTGGGTAGGCAAGTGTCATCTTCAGACCTTGTCGAAAGCCCTTCCGTGGTAAGTGCAGTTGTCTTTAGACTTGTCAGGCCCTTAAAGCCACGGTAGCAAATGTCATCTCTTGGTTTTGTTAGGCCTTCGGGGTAAACAAATTCTTAATGAAGGTGATCTGTCACATTCACACTTCGTCGAATAAGTATCGCATTACTTTATTACCCGATTTTTAAGTGTTGAGTTCGGGTCACATTATTATTTGATCTTATATGTTATATGACTTGCTTAGTTATTGACTAACAGTTTAAGATTATACATTTTTCACGTTGATTGATGATGAATTATTGACAAGAAATGTTCAAAGGAATCCTAAAGCTTCGGATGATATCTTTAAGCTTCCTTATTGTCCTCGCCGTCAAGAAGAGTCGAGGAGTTCGGGTTTACTTTGGCCACTACAAGTTCGCTTTTTATTTACTTGGCGGACCTTGTACCTTTTGAGTACATGTGGACAACTTCATTGTTGTTTCGTAAGATTTCGAAATTTGCTTCAATCTCCTTGCGATCGATCGATTAGTGGTGGGCCCAAATCCTAAGAGTCCGGAGTTCTCGAAGTTTCTTCAAGTTTTGACGATGGGCCATTTGCTCGCAAGATCTTTAGCTTGGATATCTTTATTTTGCTTGACAGAACCGAGTTGGATCGGGTCAAATCTTCGATTTTCTTTCACCTTAAATTTCGTTTTCTTTAAAATCGATATTTATATCGATTATGACTTGATGAGTGGCGGAATGTCTTCAAATCTTCTTTGGTTGCAAGGTCTTTCCGAAGGCACTTCATTGTCTTGAATAAGAACTTTGAGACTACTTCTATCTTTCGCCAAAGCAAACTTAGCGCAGGTATTCTCTCTTGAGCGGCTTTCTCGGCCGTTTGACGCTTTTTGGTATTTGGGGACGTGGGTCCAATTTGTTTGTTTCGCGAATGATCGGTGTTAATCTATGGATTCAAAATTAATGCTACCAGATATGTAAATGGATAAGTTGTTTACTATAGCTTGGTACTTCATTCCCTCGTTGAAAGGTGTCCATAATAAGTTGTTCTTCTGAATCGGTGGTCGCTCGATGAATACTGGACGAAGGAGTTAGAGAGCTCAAAAGGAAAATTCTCTTGATTCGCCGAGAGTTGGGGATTCCGAGGCCAGCGACGATATCGAGGAGGAGGTTGGTTGTCTTTTCGAGAAAGTTTGAGTGATCGCTCCACTTGTTCTTCTAACTTCGTGAAACAACAATTTCAAATTGGTGTGTTTCGCGCCGAGGATCGGTTTCTGTTAGAGGTATTTGTGGTTCTTTGGGAGGATGAGGATCCGGTTTTCTTCTCTTTTCGGGCGCCTTGAAGGACTTTGGACCGCTCGACGAGGGCATATCGAGGAGGCTTTTCGGTGTGAGTTGAGTTTGTGTGGGGATGTGTTCGGGGTTTTGCCATTTTGCTTTCAAGCAAAGGTGCGTGAAGATGTCTAGAAAGAAATGCATATCTAGATCCCTTCATTCCGATCGACGTTGGTTTGATCGAGAGACACCGCAGCAGATGAGGAATAATTGTTTACGATAACTACTAATGGAAATTGGGAGTTAAACAATGAAATGGGTTTGAGACTTGGGGATTGGTCGGCCTGATAACCATGCTTGGTTTTACTCGTAAGTCCGAAGCTCCATTCCTTAATGTGAATCTTTCTCAGAAGGCTCGCCATTTCTCTCACTCGTTCAGTTGAAATATTTAGAAGTTTGGAGAGATGCGATGTGTGGGGAAGTGGTCCGATTAGGTATGAAGGAGATTTCAGATGTCCTTTGACAAAAAAAATCACTCCCTTATGCCATCCTTGGTTGTTCGAAAGGAGTCCTCCCGCTTCTATTTGAATTATGTGTTGAGATTTACCTATCGGGTCTTCAAGGTAAGTCAGATTAGGGCCTTTGTTGATCTCATTATAATTCCTTTTGTTTTGACCGATTCCACTTATACTCTTTCATTAAACCTCCGTTTAATAAAAGATCTCATTATAAAGCGATGTTTTGAATGCCATAATACTTTTATTACGTGTTGAGAGTGGGTCTTGAAAGTATTAGAATTGGTTCATTGGGCCAACCCATTTAGTGGATATTATCTTTATTTAGGGCTACATGAAGTATTGAATGGCCCATGACAATGGATATTAGAATGATTTAGATGAGTATGGTTCCACTTGGCTTTGAATGCCAGGATGTAGATTTGGGATAGAACTTTGACTTGACATTTGACATTTGGCATTAATGAGGATGGGGACAAGCGCTTAGTCGGCTAAAGGTTGTGGGCCGAGAAATCATCCACATATGAGGACCTTGGAATATATGAAGCGAGGATCACACACAATCTAGAGGTAACACTTAAGCGATATTTTATCCTCTCAATACACTAGATATTTTTATCCTCCATGGTTAAACTCATGATCGTCAGATCTTGATTTCACGCCGGAGTTTATCTCGACGAGTCGGTAGTCAATTTTTTTGCCATTGATTGAAGCTAATCGGGGGGATATTGGGATGGCGTCTTGGTGATTGGGACGCGAGAAAGAATTAACACCAATCAAACAAGCAAATTGATCTAATGGGGGACTTTAAAGATTCAAACAATAGAGAACTCCAAGATTTGGAGTAACAAAAAGATACACATATATGAAGGCTATAGGAGTAGTTGTTACCTGATCATATGAACACCCTTTTTGTAGCCCAAGTGTTCCATAATACTCTACATCTGTTATAGCTGCAAACAATAATCATGATAATTATTATTGAAACTTCAAACAATAAAAAAGAATAAATATTTAAAACATACAAATTCCCCTAAGAGCTTTTTCAACATTAAGAGCAGAAATCAAAGATGGCGGTCCTTTTTGAACTTCAACTTGACTCTCCTCCTCCTCTGTTTCTGTGCTTGTAGTTGTTTCATCTTGCAAACTACTCCTAATACAAAACCTCCTTCTTCTTGGCCCAAAATTTACACAATTATTTGTGCAGCTCTTCGGGCCCACAACCGGTTGAAAATCTCGCCACCGGTAAGTATAGGTTGTCGCCGCCGTTGTCGCCGCCATTCCTCCGCCTCTCTGTCTCTCTTACGGCAAGTTCGATCAGTTATTCTGTTAACACACTTGCTCAGAAAGTTTTGGTCCTTCCGCCAGAAACAGATAATGCAACAGCACTTCAACACCAGACACGTGATATTTGTCCTTTATGTTCTGTTAACACTTCCTTAGAATGCTTTATGTACTTTCTATAAATATTAATCGAGAGAAATCAGGTGGAAATATTAATTATTATTTTATTACTCATTCGGTTTTAAAATAAGAGATATAATTTGAGTTTGAGATTATATTAAACTTTAAAATGGGTATAACTCATAAAAATTTAGAATGAAATAAGCTTTTGTTATATATAATATATAATTATAATAATTATATCAACTAAAATTAAATAAATTCACATCTATTTAAAATTTCATATATCTTTGTTATTTGATTTCAAAAGTTAAATTATATCTTTAACTTTAAAAAGTATAATCATTTCATCCATTATACACGGACTACATTTTAACTAATACTCTCAATTTTACAGCAAAGTGTTGTAAAATTTTTATTTAATAAAATGAGAATTAATATTTTTACAAGTAATTTTGATATATGAGACATACATTCATGCGAGTAGCATGATAATAGTTTTGCTAAGTCTTTCGATGGGATCCACATTCTAAAACAAATGTATCTTTAATTTTGTTCAACAAGTCGTTGTAGTATAGTGGTAAGTATTCCCGCCTGTCACGCGGGTGACCCGGGTTCGATCCCCGGCAACGGCGTTTAACTTTTTTTCTAATTTTTCCTGCACATTAATCCAATAAAACGACATCGTTAGTTATTGTGTTGGTAATAGCCGATTAGCGGCCCGGAATCGTCCGCGATACGCTTCTCAGTTCTCTCTGCAAACAATCTAGAGAGAGAAAGTGATTGGTACTTTAAGATTAGGAAGAAAGAGAATTCCCAGTGTGTTTCTGCTAGCAAGGAGAATATGGGAGTTGTAGTGAGAGAATCGTCGAGTTCGGGAGGTGCCGATGAGGCGGGGCCCAGTAACGCCGCCGCCGGAGCGGGTGGTGTACGGCGGTTTCCGTTGGCGGCGCAGCCGGAGGTAATGAGAGCGGCCGAGAAGGACGACCAGTACGCCTCTTTCGTCTATGAAGCATGTCGCGACGCCTTTCGCCAACTTTTCGGTATGTTTCTTCTGTATCACTCACTTCCTCTTTGTTTAGGTTTTTTAAAATTCCTTCTATATATATATATATTTATAATCATTTTTACCATTTATTTCAGGTACAAGGGTTGCTGTAGCTTATCAGAATGAGGTTCGATTGCTTTCATTTCCAGATTCTTTTAGCATATAATTCCAATTACTATTGTTTTGAACTCAAATTCAATTTGATAATTTGTAAATGGGAGCTTAGTAATACTTGCTTAACTCCAGCTGTTTATGCATTTGAATATTTACTCCTTTCATCTCATAAATCACTGCAAATCATTTCAGCTGTTCTTTATCAAGAAATTTAGTTACACAGGCTTAGTATATATTCTATTCCCTCAGTTCAAAAATGAATCCAACTTGACTTTTCTTTATGCATTCTGTAGTTTGCCTGCCAAAAATTATGTATAAGTGTGTCCTAAGTAATCCTTAATGCGTATAAATTTTAAGTCCTAGAATGTCGAATTAGATATCAATGTGAATGTTTTCAGGGAAAACATGATTACATTTGCAGATAGAATGTTTTTCTATTGACTCATCATGTGGTGTAACTTGTTGAATTTCTCACCATTCTTGTAATTTTGAGGTTTTTTTTTGGCAGACAAAGCTTTTGGGACAAATGCTTTATTATGTTCTAACTACAGGTGCAGGACAACAGACGCTGGGAGAGGAGTATTGTGACATCACTCAGGTTTATAATTGTTTTTCACCTTCTTCACCATTAAGTTTTCTTATTGCTTGATATCATATTTTACTGCCTATATGTATATGAACAAATATGTTTTCGAGGAAACAAACATCAAGTCTTTATGATTAAAACTGCTAAGTTATGTCAATTTACATTAAAATATTGGAGATTTTCAAATGATTTGGAAGTTAAAACCACAAGTATTGAAGTTCCTGGCGAGCCAAGTGCATAATTATGAAATAAAATGAATAGACGCTTTTGTCTATGATTTCCTCAAAGTGGGGGTTTTAATGGGAAACATACTAAGATTACCAAGATTACTAAATGTTTTGACACTGCAATAATTTTTCGAATAACCTAGTTTGTCTTGCAGGTAACCACATTTCTAATTTTCTGCAATATCTTTTTAGATAGTCCATTTTTCTATCTTTCTCGTCATAGAAAGTACAGTATATCATTTTTCACCTGATATTGTGAGTTTTATCATGTAAGTAGTAATAAATGTTACAATGGTTCTATTTTCTTCTATTGATGCAGTAATTCTATTTAAAGGTTGCAGGACCATATGGACTCCCTCCAACACCAGCTAGGCGTGCTCTTTTTATCATCTACCAGTCAGCGGTACCTTATATTGCAGAAAGAGTCAGGTTCTGTTCTTGTTTGCCTTCGTATTAAAAGTATTCCTACTTTCTTTGCCATTAACTTTGTTATCTGATTTAAATCTTTGGTTATCTTTTCTCAATAATCTTTTTAATATTTCTGGTTCACAGCTCTAGAGTTGCTTCTCGAGGCATTGCCCTAACTGATTCTCTATTTGATGAGCTGTATGGCGACATTGCTGCTGGGAGCAGCCAAACTCAGCCATATGAATTAATTGAAGTCTCATCTTCCTCGACATCTGGGTCATCTGTTTCAGCTCTTTCGCGATTGAAACACAGAATTAGTGGGTTATGGTCATACGTGGTTAGGAGATGGCCGTCAGTATGTGCTTTTCCAAAATATTTCTATTTTTAGCACTATAAATGAGTCTCTTTATATATATATATATATATATATATAATTTGTCCTTTTACAAGTAACCAAGGATGTAATGTGAAATTAATTAATACATCAAACACACCTTTATTGATGTGAAACATCTCGTCTTAAAACATGTAGACTGGATTAACATTTTCTTCTCTCTCTTTACGGGCTCTCATAGAATAAAGTTTGTTTCTCCAGTTGCTATTCTATTAAAAAGGAGTACCACTCGACAGCTTTTGTCACCCTCTAAAAACATATAGTTAACTCACTGTTTCCCTTGGCTAACATTTCTATGAATCTGTTACTTTCAGATGCTTCCCTTAGCACGTGAGTTTTTGCAGTTGGTTCTTCGCACTAATCTCATGTTCTTCTATTTTGAAGGTAAATCTCTTTGGTGTATACAGATTTATGGTGATTGTGAGGACATTGTAAAGGAAATTCGAGTGCTTATAATTCTCTTTTCTGCAGGATTATATTATCACATATCAAAACGTGCAGCTGGCATTTGCTATGTATTTATTGGAAAACCAATGAATCAACGTCCTAGGTATTCTTTCAGCAAGTTTGATATGCGTGTTTTCAATGATTAAAATTCCTCATTGCTCTCATTTTCTAATTTGTGTATGTGGGACCTTATTAGTCTCTCTCTCTCTTCACTAAGGGGTTGATGTGTGGGTCTATTAGGTAGTTATCTGCACACACGCAACTTCCTGTTCCAAGAAAATCATAATTATCATATATTTCCTAATCTTCTAAAAGATCGTTGCCAAGGAGTCTGGATTCTGGAATGTCGCCCTAGTCCTCTCATCTATCTCTTTTGATTAGTATTGTCCGTGATGATACTTTACTTGTTAAAATAGTTGTTGTAGCTTTTTTAACTGTATTGACTATATTATGCTTACAGTAGTATAGACATTGAACGTGTAAGGACGGGGTTATGGTTTGAATTAGATATTTAGATTACGTAGATATCTTAATGTGCATATCTTGTTTGATTTTAATATTCAAAAGAATGATATCCAATTCTCTGAAGGAACATATTTGTCATGATTAATCGAAGTATGAGATGTTTTTACTCTTCAAATTGATCTCTGCTGCAGATACCAAATATTGGGGGTTTTCCTTTTAGTTCAGTTATGTATCCTTGCTGCTGAAGGATTGAGGCGTAGCAATTTATCTTCCATTGCAAGTTCAGTTCAGCAAACCTCCTTAGGGGCCCAACATACATCAGCAGGTTCTCAATTTTACACTAAACTTATTTGAATGTTTTCACATTTTCTGTAACACATTTTTGTAAGAATGTCTTCTAGTCACTGTTAGTAAAATATGGTACTGAAATATCTTTATAGACAGGTATCGTTCACATTTCCTTTGCATATTTTGGTGAAGTTTAAACCTAAAAAGATGAGAATGGAAAACATCAAGTTATTCATATGGAACCTAGTAATTTTCCCCCCAGAACCATAGTTACTGTCCCATTTTGAGTGTCATGCTTCGGTATAATATTTGATATGTGGATACTAAGGCATGCCACCAACTTTTGGAAATTTACCTTGTATGCTAATGAATAATATAGAACAGAATAATTACCCGGGGGAGATTACCGAGTAATATATATTATATATACAACAAACTTTACTAAAAAAATTAATCTATGTGGTATACTGGTATGCATGTCGTAATTTCTTTTCAACAATTGCAACATAATATGGTGAATCGGCAAGACTTTTTGAAAGGAAGAAGTTCTTGTCATCTTTACATATAATGTATTCTTTAATAAATTAATTCAAATATTTTCCTTATTTAAGAGGCTCAAGGGGCAGCTTAAGGACTTGAATAATGACCCTCTTTAGAAGAATATGATACATCATACATGGAATGATTGAAAAGCAAAATTCAAAGTTAAGTAGAAGGTACATACTTGTTTCAGACATTTTTCATATCGGCTGCTGAACAATATAATCTGGGTTTGTGTGTCTGTGATTTGTGTTTGTGTACAAGTAAAACTTATTGTTTTTGAAGTAGATTAGTTTATTCCTGTTTAATTTTCCGAAAATATATATATTTCAAGAAGGCTATAGGGTATTTTATTACATACAGCTTTGACACTGAAATTTCCGTTGTATTTGTTTCCTTCCCATATAAGTGAGCCTCCTCAATTTGTAAAATATACTTTATTCTTTGTATTGTAGGGAGAGGTTTACCTGTTCTAAATGAAGAAGGCAATTTGGTAACTGGTGACTTTGAACAGAAAATTTGGGTCTCTGATGCGACATCTACTTCAGAGGTATATAGGCATGACCTTTGTTTTACTGAAATTAGGCTAGTCATTTCCCTAATTATGCTTTTACATTGCTGGAGATTTTCAATTGAGTAGTTTAAAAATGATTGGAATCATTGATTACTCAACTCACCTTGGTAAGGTTTAAAGTGTTATGTTCACAAGAGACCTTTAATAGGTGTATTGATATTTTTGTATCACTTCCGAAATTACGATCTGTTTGGCAAGTATGAAATTGATATTGGAAGCATTCTCCTAGAACTCGCCTTCCTTTTTTTCAATGAGTGTTTGGACAGAAAAGCAAGTGCACACCCATATCAAAATACTATATATAGTAAATACATAAATACCTGTAAGTTTATCCCATTTATAAGAATAACCACCTTATCTTTTGTGCGTTTACAATGACTTCATGCATGTATTGTAGAGTAGACTTCTTGTGCCATGTCTTAAGTAGTGATTCGTCAAGATCATCGTAATATATAACATAGATGCTATCTCAAGTCTTGATTATTTGTGAGGTTGACTTGTTGAAATATCAAAGCCTATCATTTGGCGCAGTTTAGATTTAGATTACCTAACAGATGTCAAATATATTATTGGTTTACTTTTTTCAGTCTCAACCAAGTGGGGTCAGCAAATGCACACTTTGTCTTAGTAATCGCCAAAATCCAACGGCCACACCTTGTGGTCACGTTTTTTGCTGGTAATTCTCTTATGCCCTTGAAAAAAATTATGCTTCGTCTCTCATACACACATCTGTAGGTATAAATTTTGTTGATCTAATTTGTCTATTGTAGGAACTGCATCATGGAGTGGTGTAATGAAAAGCCAGAATGTCCTCTCTGCCGTTCCCCCCTTACGCATTCAAGCATAGTTTGTTTATATCATTCAGATTTTTAGTGACAAAGGATGGTGGTGGACTAGTATCAGTTGATAAAGGAATTTTAATCGAGCCCTTTTAATTCATTAACAAGAAAGGAATTGTGAAGCAATTTTGTTTCAGGGTAGAGTGAGAAGCATAATATGCCCTCCGGGCACATGAGAAATGTAATTTATTTTTCCTTTTCTTTAGTTTCTCGCAAGGGATTTTTTTCTTCCCTGTGGTGGCTGGGACTGCTTAGATATAGTAATACTCCACAATAAAATAGTAGACTGAATCGCATAAATAATAGATGTAATATGTAACTAATTAAGTTAAACTGAAAAAAAATGATATATATTACAAATATTTATGTTGATTTTTTTATTGTCAAAATGGTTTGGTGTTATTTCATACTTACAATCTTTTAGCATTTATTGTTGGGAAAAAGAAATTCATGAGAAAAGGTAAAATCGACCACAGTGGGAGTCGAACCCACGACCTTTTGATCCGAAGTCAAACGCGCTAATCCACTGCGCTATGCGGTCAGTTTCTCTTTAGTGGCATTACAATTTTATTTGATAATAATGACAAACTGAGTAATAGGTTCCTACAGTGCTGGTACTATTTTTCTCCGCCGGAAATTCACCGCACGACCGTCCAAATTAAAGCAGCATCTATGACCGTCGGATCAAACTCTCCTATTCATCCTTCTTTCTTTTGCCCAAATCGCACAAAACATTTCACTCACTCTCAATATCTAGGGTTTTTTGACGAACTGCCGAAGTGCTCCCAAATCGCCGTTTCGCAATCAATATCAACAAATCATGGCGACCCAGATTAGCAAAAAGAAAAAGGTTAGTTCGTACAATCCCCATTTCCCCTCAATTTTGGATTCCATTTTTCATTTGTTAATTTTCTCAGTCTGGTTCTCATATGGTGATGATTGTTTATTTGCTATTGCATAAATAACAGTTTGTTGCTGATGGAGTATTCAGAGCTGAGCTAAACGAAGTTCTGATGAGAGAGCTGGCGGAGGATGGATACTCCGGCGTCGAGGTTAGGTTACTCCCATGCGCACTGAGATCATCATCAGAGCCACCCGTACTCAGAACGTGCTCGGTATATAATGCCGTTTCGCAATCAATATCAACAAATCATGGCGACCCAGATTAGCAAAAAAGAAAAAGGTTAGTTCATTACAATCCCCATTTCCCTCAATTTTGGATTCCATTTTCATTTGTTAATTTTCTCAGTCTGGTTCTCATATGGTGGTGATTGTTTATTTGCTATTGCATAAATAACAGTTTGTTGCTGATGGAGTATTGCTTTCAATTTTTAAACTGCTCGGTATATAATGCTTTCAATTTTTAAACTGAATTTAGATTTCACTATTCTTGTCTTATTTACTTGTGTATATATTTGGATAAGTAAGAGTGTCATCAGTAGTGCCAAATTTGTTTGACAATAATCATTGTGTCCTATTCTTCTCTTATTTACTTGTGTATATATTTGTACAAGTAAGAGTGTCATCAGTAGTGCCAAATTTGTTTGACAATAAACATTGTGTCTTCAAAATGGTAGACAGAAAACCTTACTTCGCAATGCACCTAAGTTCGGATAGTATAAATGATAAATACATCAATGGAAGGTCAGCCTCTGCTTAATGAACTATACATTACTTAATCAGTTACAAAATAACCTCTTACATTACTATGTTCCTTCTATAGTTTTTTTTATTGAGAATATGTATGTGGTATACCTCACAGCTGTTTTAGCATTATAATACCAGGGCCATTGATAGCATTTCAAAATATTTGCAGTAAAGGCAGGCTGTAATTTTGAAATGCTATCAATGGCCCTGGTATTATGATGCTAAAACAGCTGTGGGAAGGTGCAAAACATCTCATATATCACCTAGTAGGGTGCAACCTATTATTATTTCAGGAAATTTGGTATTGAATTTTCCTCCCAAAAAATAATAAATTGCTTAGTTCCTATTGATTGGCTCATTGCAGCCTATCATCAAAATGACTCATTCTGTGGTTTTCTTCTTAGAACTTGGATACCACATTGTATTTTTTTCCTTGATCAAGTTGAAACTTGAAACAATAGAACACCACATTAATATTTTTTTTGCAATCTTAAATTAATAAAAAGCGTCTCATAATTTTTTTCTGAGTTCAGATTGGTTTTCTGTTATTCAGTTTGAGATCTATATAATATTTTTCAGGGGAAGGGCGAAGAATTAGGAGTTGACGCCAATCGCTCAAAAGCGTTTCAAATTTCCAGAGAACAGTGTTGAGCTGTATGCTGAGAAAGTTATCAATAGGGGTCTTTGTGCCATTGCTCAGGCAGAGTCACTACGATACAAGCTACTTGGAGGCCTTGCTGTTCGGAGGTACATAAATGATGCTTTCACTCACTATCGCCATGTTAGTTCCTTTAGTATTCTCTCTTTGAACTTGGTTCACTGGATTTATGAGACTGTAGTGTTTCTATTGATTTTACTTACAAATCCAGGGATATGTTCAATCTGACATAGCCCTGGGCTTGCAGCATCATTGGTAAGCTGGTGAAAATGATGTGAAACCCTGTATCCAACTACATTCATTACCTTCCATTTGGCCTTCATTATTACAGGATTTTGATTCAATTTGTAGCATCCATACATATTTAGTCTCTCGAGTCTCCTCAAATATACCCTGGCTATGCATTAGATTGGGGCTTCTTTCTTTTGCTGCTTCTGTCATTATTTTAAAGATCTACTTCGGTTTCGTTAAACTTCAGTATAAAACTTTTATTATATACTGAAATCTCTACAAGTACATGACTGATAAGGAATGCTTTACTATGCATCATCTTCATGAGTCATAGTGTCATAGATTTTCACATCAATTGGGAATATTTTTTTCTGTGTTGTGGTTTCCTGATTTTCTACCAGTTCAGCCTTTTGTGGTTCCCTTAAAAGTCTTAAAATTGTGACCCTATTGCTGTTGATTATTGTTCTATCCTTTCTCCATAAGGTTTGTTCCCTTGGTATCAGCTTCTCTCTCTGTGTTGTGTCTGGGGGCACGTGTTTGCCTGAGAATTTAATCCCCAAATGAAAGACTGTGGGGTAACCAGTTCTTTCAAGGGTCTCTTTGGATTACAGGCCAATTTTTTACTTGTCAGGACTCTAATGGTAAAACTTAGTAGAATTAAGTCTTTTATTTTTTCAGTGGAGTTAAACTTGGTACTTCTTAATGTTGCAGGGCTTGCTATGGTGTCCTGAGATTTATTATGGAGGGTGGAGCAAAGGGATGTGAGGTATTTCCTCACTTAAGATGTACTATCTCAAGGTCTATTGTAGGGGAGCTTATGAAACTTTCTCTTGATAGGTGATTGTGAGTGGAAAGCTTCGTGCACAGCGTGCCAAGTCAATGAAGTTCAAGGACGGGTACATGATATCATCTGGACAACCTGTCAACGAATATATTGACTCTGCTGTGAGACATGTTCTTCTTCGACAGGTAAGCCTCACTTTTCTTCCGCTATTTGGTCAGCTCTTTTTACAATCTGTGGTACTTGGTTTTAGTTGTATGTTGATAATTTTAGTTTTTTACTTCATTTTTTCGAGTTGGTTCTCTCAGCCATTTCACTTGGAAGATAAGATTATTATATTCTGATCTGTGTGTTTTGATTTGACACAGGGTGTACTTGGAATCAAGGTTAAGATTATGCTAGACTGGGATCCCAAGGGCAAGCAGGGACCAACTACACCATTGCCTGATGTAGTGACTATTCATCCTGTCAAGGAAGATGAAGGGTTTATTCCCTCCCCAGTGACAGTAGTTGCGCTACCACCACCTGTGGATGAGGTTCCAGTTGCATTAAACTGATTTGGACTGTTCCTCCTTTTTGCTAGTAGGCTAGTTTTTTGCTTGAATATTCTTTTCCAATGTTCACTATGGAGTCGACTCTCCCATATTTATTTTGACATTTTTTTTCCTTCTGATACAATGTCTTCCAGCTATATCTGGATCAACTTTTATTTTTGTTAGAATGCAATAGAATTTTGATTGATATTATTTTCTAATAATAATAAAATGTTCCCTCCTTATATTAATAAATAAATGTATAAATAAATAATGTTATTTAGGAAAAATTAAATATAAGCTTGTGAATAATAAATGTAATTTCTTATTTTAATTTTTGGATTATTATGAACAAATTTAACATGTAATTATAAATAAATAATATTATTTGAGAAAAATTAAATATAAACTTGTGAATAATTTTTTTTGATCGAGTATACTATTAATAATATAATTTTAAGAATAAATACTAATTTTTTATAGAATATGATTTTTTAAGTTTTAGAAAATGTAATTATAAGAATTGTAAACAATGCAAGAAGTACACTAATTACAACATTTGTATATTGTTTTAAAAAATAACTTAAATCACATCGTAATATTAATTTTGAAAAAATCAAGTTTGATCTCATAATTCGAAATACAGAGAATATATATCAAACTTTGGTATAAGAAGAAAAGAAATTATTTTTATAATAGTATAAAATGACACATTCTATAAAAATTTGTCCTTATAATTTAATTATCATATTATCGTTATTATACTAACAAATTATCATGCGCATGCAATCATGCTAATGCTTAGTAAATAAGTCTTATCTGATTGACATCATTACTTAGTCACCTTCTAACATACTTCCTCCGTTCCTAAAAGATTGTCGTTTTAAAAGAAAAAAATTATTCCAAAAAGTTTGTCGTTTACAACTTTCGAGGAGAATAAATTATTTACTTTCTTATATTACTCCTATCTTATCTCATTGTCCCAATAAATTCTCCCCCTTGTATTAATAGTTTTTAATTTTCCATAAAGGGGTAGTGATGTAATTTCAAAAAAATTTACTTGGTAAATAACACTTTCTTAATCCATGTGCCAAAACCTTAAACGACAATCTTTTTAGAAGCGGAGGATAAGATAAGAACTAACCCATTATAGCGACGTTTTTTCCAAATGATTTGGGGTTTGGTGGAAGTGAGCCAAGAAGAATCAAACCTAATTATAAGCGACGTTTTTTCTATCACTATGCTATATATATATATATATATATATATATATATATATATATATATATATATCCCTCCTCCAATATATTTATGTTCTTTTTTTTACACGCATTTGGATACTTGTGTCTTGCTGCTTTCTACCTATAATAATAATTAAATTTATACCGATAATATAATGTAATTTTATGAATAACAAAATTGTGACACGTTATTAATAAATAATATAGTTACGGACATATATTTGAACAATAATACCACTTAACCAAACCAAATATGCTTATAAAAATCTTTATTTTTTTAAAGGGTGTGATGGTAAAACAAATAAGTAAAGTTTTTAAACTCCGTAGAGCATTTTGTTCTTGGAAAGTTTATCCCCCTGCCTATATATGTTACTTCTATCTGTGTTATTTTATATGTATTTGTATTACTTCATGTTAGTTCCACATTATAACATTAATATTGATTTTTTAAAATTAATATTAAATATTTTTAAACTCTTAATCGACATGAATTTATTAAAATATAAAAAAATTATTTTCAAATTTTAAATAAATCATGTTAATTTTAAATTTAAAATATCACGTATTAATTTAATTTTTAAAAATAAATATTGATCTTATAATTTAAAAGCAGAGATATATGTCATATCACATCACGTAATAATCAGATCGGTAAAAAGTAATAATTTTATATACACAAAAATAACGATCTTGATTTGGTGTAGGAATATAAAATATGTTTCAAGCATGCTTGATTATTATTATTATTATTATTATTATTATTATTTATTGTGTTAGAACTTAAAAAAGTGAAAGAAATCATAGCTTAGGTGTTCAAATCTCTTAATAAAGACACATATTGACCTTTTAGAATTAATAATAAAATGGACACTAAAAATGCATTGAAAAAGGGTTGACCCTTATGAAGTGGGTCCTATTCATGGATTATTATTAATCCCATTTGACTTGGAGTATATGATTGTGAGCCGCCCTTAAAATGGAAAAATGCCCATAACTAACTCAACATAATGAATATATATAAGTATATACTAGTACTTCGTTTTACCCTTTGTCTCCCATTTACAAGAGCCCCAATGACCACTTTATCATCACTTTGACCAAAATGCCCTTGCCAAGTTTGTATATATTTTCTTAATGAAATTATGGAGAAATATATATAAATATATATAAAGAATTAACTTATGTATGTGTTTGTATGTATTCCAATTCCTACTTTTATAAACTTTTATCTGTATAATTAATAATACCATTACTATAAATATTTTTAGTTGACAGCATACTACCATTACTATAAATATTTTTAGTGAATGTTAGAAATATATATATATTTTTAAAAAATCTCAAAATTAAGTCTTCGTTTATAATATATATATATATATATAGAAAAGATCAAGAAAGAATTTTTATTATAAAATTCTTAAATAATAGAATTTTATCAAAACGACGTATTTTTGATGAGTTGACAGCATACTATTTTTGTAAATACGGTGGTATGGTATTTACAAAATGCCAATGCCTTATCAAAATATATTTGATAAAATTAATTATTTAAGTTATTCTCTACTTAAATGCCTTCTTGATCGATCCTATATATATATATATATATATAATTTTGAAATGAGCAATTAATTGAAAGTTTGATATTTTAACCTCAAATTAAAATATACAGGACAAAAGAAGCGATGGGCATAAAAGAATTTTGACCAAGAATGTTATATATATATATATATATATATATATATATATATATAGCACACAAAGAAATGAAGATGATGAATTGGTGAATGGTGGATGGGAGTGGACTCTCCACAATTTCATGCTACTCTCTTGCTTACTAAGTGGACTCACCGCACGCTTATGGGCATAATCCTCTCTCTCTCTCTCTCTCTCTCTTTTATATATATATATATATAATGAATTTAATATTATTGATCATTCATAAATTATCTAAATTTAAAAATTGAGTATCAGACAAATACATGTGAATATAATTTATATGGACTCGCATAATATTATTCTACTTTATCACTTATAGTTTTACATAATTTACATTTAATATAAAATTAATTTATATATATATATATATATATATTAATTTTTAAATCTAAACTGTCTGTTTAGTTTCTCTTAAAAACGACCACAAATATATATGTTTTGGAATATTGGTATAATATAATAATAAACATCGAAATCATTTTATTAAATTGGTCCTCCCTGTGGGATAATATGGCTGGCTATCTCTCGAGCTCCCCACGGGGACTGTTGCCCCCACTCTGATCTCTCCTTGCCGGCTGCTGCATGCCGTCTTCTTTATAATATGTATCTACTCCCCTCCTTAGCATGCCAACAAAAGAAATCATTAACATCATTGTTTGTTGTATGCTACATTGCTATTGATATTGCTATTGCGCATGAATCATGATTAATGATTTTTGCATAAAAAATTAACTTCTATTTTCCCTTTTATATATTTTGTTTATAATTCAAGAATCATTAATTTGTAATTTATATTTTTTCATTGTTGGATGCATAAGAACAAACTATATTAAATTAAGACGAGCCTTAAATTTTTATTTATTTATGTAACAAGTTTTTTTTGCATTAGCGATAGAACGAGTAGGTTTATGAGTAGAGTTGTAAACGAGTCGAGCTGAGCTAAGTTGGTTCTGACATACAAGCTCAAACTCGTTTAAAAGTTAAACTAGTCGAAACCGAGTCAAGTCGAGTTTTAAATGTGTTTGAAATTAGTATACAAACTCAACTTATGTAGTAAACGAATAGAACTCAAACTCGAGTCAAGTTTTAACGAATTATGTCAAGTTAATTTAAGTTCGACTCTCGTTTTTTTGTTTTTTTTTGGTTTAAACCCAGTGTATCCCCAAAGCTGTCAACCAAGAGACTAATCATTGTCGCAACGGGTGGGCAAAGGTAAATTGCTAGTCCAGGAGTATTTTTTAAAAAACTGTTAAATTCACAATAAAAAATATTATTTTCACAATAAAAGTGTTGCTATAGATCCTATAGCTACGGTTTTCACCGTCGCTATACATCTACAGTGACACTTTTATTGTGAAAATAATAAAAAATGTTATGGATTTAACAATTTTCTTTTTCTAAAGTGCTGGAGCTCGAATTCGGGATGTTTCACCTCCACTCGAGACAACCACTTTGGGACCGAGTGCCTAACCACTGACCCAACACTCACCTAAATATATGTCTCCCTTTGTGAGTTCCAACCTCTTAATTTTCTCTTCAAAGAAATACTCTCTTCTTCTTTAAAATTACTAGATAATTTTTACTTTAAAAAATTGAGATAGAGTACATAAAATAAAGTGTAAAAATATTATTTTGTGGGGTCCATTGTGAAACTCCAGATTTTATGAATAAAGAATTAATTTTATCGAAATAATTTTTTATATTATGGTGTGAATTTGAGATAATGTTATAGTTGTGGGTAATATTTATAAATTTTGCAAAAAGTATGCAAGTTGTCATATTATATTCGATTGGTGGGGAATATTCGTTTTTAAATGTAAAATATTCGACGACGGCAAGACACAATCATTAAGTGGACCCCATTACAACGGAATTATTATCGGGTCGAGAAAAACGACAAAAATATTTTATTGAAAATAACGGCGGAAGTTTTCTGAATTGATCTTGTTGAACTACTTCAGAAAAGTACAAAAATACGATGTCTGGCGTTGTTAGTAGTAGCACTACACGGTATTGATTATTGATATTTATGTGAGAAGTCACCGGTTTTGTTCAATTATTATTACAATAGTTCTTTGATAAGATCTCACATTATTTGATTCAATTATTGTTGATTTAGAAGTTTTGTTTTATTCAGTATTATTAACGTAATAAAATAGAAACATCTTTTATATAAAATGAATACTTTATTAAAGTTATTCTATAAATAGAATATATTATATTCTATTATGCATAGTATTTTTGCATAGTAAAATCTTTTTATATAAAATGAATACTTTATTAAAGTTATTCTATAAATAGAATATATTATATTTTATTATCATAGTATTTGCATAGTGCTTGCATAGTGTTTGCATAGTAAAAATCTTTTTATATAAATAGAATATATTATATTTTATTTAAAAGATTTTCTTTAAATATGGACCGTCGATTAAAGTAAATCAATCTGGACCGTTCATGGATTAGTTACTATGCATTCTATTTTCCTATAAATAGAAGCTCATTCCTTCATTATTTTCTTACGAATTCACTGAACTCTAGAGAGAGAAACTACAGAGAGAGACTATAGAGAGATAGAAGAAAAGTTTAATGTTACTTCACTACTCTTATATCAAGTATTATTTTACGGTAAGGAATATTATTCTTTTGTGTTCATGAAGAGAACTTATAAGACCCCAAATTATTAATAAATGAAATTTAATTTCATCTATTTATCATTTTGAAATAGTAAGGGTTGATTTGATTAATGTGGTTAGCTATGGGTAAAATGCGCAAATATTTTAAAATAAACAGGTGGTTATAAAATATTCATTGTTGTCGGGGAATATTCGTTTGGTCGTGGAATATTCTTCATCGCTTAGAATATTAAAGACATTTGACTGCGGTAGCGATCTTTTATGGGCCCCATAACTAAAAAGCGATTGGATGAAGAAAACGCATAAGTATAAGTTGTTTATAAATAACGACGTAGTTATTCACAGATTATCTTGTTGGAATACCCGTTGGTTTAAAACACGATGAATACGCGTTGTTCCACAAAATGCTACGGTATTGCACCAATTATTGATTCTTAATTAAGAAGACACTACTCAATTACTGATGAATTCTCGCTTCAAAGTATTTTATTTGATTGATTCAATAATTGATGCGTTGATATTTTATATTATCGTTGTTTTGATAATTGTCACTACACAAGATATTTTCATTATCGAAACAATAATTCATATTATCCGAATAATATTATTAGAAAATATTATTGGCAATGTCTAGAAAGTTACGTACTAAGGAGAGGCTTGGTCACCTAATAATTGCGGCGTAAGTAAGGAGAAATTCTTATTCGAAAGCCCCTCTTTCTCGGGAGCAGCGTCGGTTGCCGATCTTGTGATTCTGTAATATTATTTGTGAATAATTAATTATTAATTTATATGATGAGAAAAATATTAATTGTGTGTGGTTATAGATGGAGAAGTTTTTTAAAGTGACAATTGTTAAAAAAATTGATATTTTATCTTTTCTGATAAAATAATATTTTATTATATTATTATAATATAATAACGATGATATTTTTACAATGAATGTGGGATATATGAGTATATGAGGAGGAAGAGTATTTTTGTTGCAAAAGTTGTTTAAAACATGTTAAACATGTCTGTGGGCCCATTTCTTGACTGAAATTTGATTATAGCTTTTTGTAAAATCTTGGTTTATAGATTTCGGTCAATTTCTGTTTGGAATTTGGAAAAACTTTCTTCTGAAAAGTTGTAGAGAATTGAATTTCCTATAAAAATTTGCGAGATTCGAATTTTTTGATAAAAGGGCTATTTATTATGAATTATTGAAGTTCCGAAGTTCCGAAATAATTAAATTTTGGAAGTTTTAAATATTTTTGTTTAGAAAAACGTTTTTGTCATTATGGTGGATTATTTTGGTGGTTGAAATCAAATTCAAATGTGTGCGTATGAATAAGTTTTGAAAATATTATTAATTTATTAAATTTTCTGCTTTGGTGTTCTAAGCATTTTCCTATAAATAGGGTCTTTAGGTTAGAATTGAAAATCACATTTAAACTACTGATTTCTCTCTCTTTTCTCTATATCGAGCGTATTTTTGTTAGTATTTTAGTACTTTGAGTATTGCTATATCTGGTGTGAGTTCAAAGACTATATCTAGTATTCCAACCAGAAGTACTATTCTAGCTAAGGTAAGGGATGTTATTTTCTTCTCAAATGATATTATTTCTTTAATATCATTATGCTAAAATATTGGTTGAAATATTTTATCAAATTTGGAACTTTTTCATGTATGGGAGTTACTTATTCATGAGATTCTACTATTCATGAGTTACTATTTATGAGTTACTTATTCATTTAATTACTATTCATGAGTACTATTCATGAGCGTGATGATGTTTTTTGTGAAATTTTTATCTTTTGGTGTTGAGTTATTATTCACGTGATATTTTAAGACTATTCATTTATCATCGACACTATTCACGGAAAAATTAAATTTTCGTTTTTCAGTCAAAATATCTATTATGGATACTAGCTTTGATTGTATTCATATTTTTATCATTCTTGAATTTTACTCCACTATGATTATTTATGAGGTATTTTTGGACATGAAATAATGAAATACTTAATCTTTAATATTTATTCTTTTGTTTCATCGTATTCGTTTCATTTAAAATATTTTTCATCATCCTCCAAAGTCTAAATGATGATATAATTGAATATCTTTCTTTTCGTAGTATAAAGATTAATGATTTTCGATGAATATCTTTGGCCCGTAGTAAGCAAAGATGAGCAGATGTTTAGATGAACATGATTAATGGTGAATATCTTTGGCTTTGTAGTGCAAAGATGAATATTTAATTCCAGATATATATTGATTGATGTTACAGGGATAAAATATCGACGACGAACTTTTAAATTCAAATATAGAAGATAGTAGTTTGCATTCTCTACTTAACTCTTCTAATGAATTATTATTTCTGCTGCGAGGATTGATTTAAAACTGGTTGTCTATTGTATTCTATCAGATTTTTCCCTGTTGAAGACTAACGATAATTTGTTCTATGTTATCTTAGTCATAATGTTCTTTACTGTGCTAGTTGAGCTCACCCTTTTCCTTGTTGTTCCATTTTTATTCTCAGGAGGCGAGAATGTAGCGAGTACTAGTCGAGGTGTGGAATGATGGTTCTAGAAGTGGTTCTAGTAATCCTCACTATTCTGTAGAATAGTGTATTAATAATTGTAATGAGGACTTATTTGAGTGTGGATATTGTCTAGATGACAATATTTGTATTTAAACTCACAGTTTTTATGTTGTATTAATAAAGTTGTAGTTGTTTTTGTGCCCGTATATTTTGACGACTCGGAATGGGTGTTGTATACCTATTTTGGGGGCGTCGCGATTAGTATCGAGCTTAGGATATGGTCTCTGGCGGAGATCGGGGAATAGTACTTAGGAGGGAGAGCGAGTAATCTTTCGTTAGTGTGTCATACCTAAGCTTATTTGTTGGTCAGTTGAAGTATATGGTTAATATGTGATTGTAAGGTTTGTAATATTCAAGAACGCAATCAAATTGTAAAAATTAAGCGGAAGCGAGATAAATCAGAGTTTAAAATTTTTACAAACCATAAACCCGGATCACCCTTTATGCACAATTATTAATTAAACGAAAAGATATGAAGAACAAGAATCATACCCTTGAAGATTCGAGCTTCCTCAGGTACAAGTTCACCTCCAATCCTTTTCGCGTTCAACTTGAATCCACCGGGTTTGGTTCCTTCCTTTGATCAACGTTAGCCACCCAAATGTTTGGCCTCTAGAGGTGATCCACCAAGGAATAATAAAGATTCGAGAAAATGGGTGGTTGACTAAACCCTAGTTTTTCTATCTCTATAGAAAAAGGCGTACTCTCCCAACTATTGGAATTAATACGTATATGTAAAAGTCAACAACCCATCACCCATAATAAGACTCCTCTTATTTATAGATGTGGGCAACCCACCTTAACAATTAAGGAATTGGGTTTTATTTATTTAATTAAATTCTTTTAATTAATTAAGCTCCCTAATCTTATTAGGGATAATTAATTAAACTCCTTTAACTAATTTTCCTTCCTAATCCAATTAGGAATAAATGAGAGTACTTATATTAAATTAATTCCTAAACTCTTTTAGAAATTAAAATAATAATAATAATTATAATAATATTAATAAGACTCCTCTTATTAATTTATATTTAATATTTCTAAAATATTAAATAATAAATATTAAGCTATTTAATTTATTCTATCACCATAGATTAAATTAAATATACATAATATATTATTACGATTATGCCATTAACTTCTTAAATAATTATTCTTCCTTTTATGGTATGACCCTTTAGGTTCTCCATATTAAACCGGTTGTGAATAAATCAATTAGAACAATTTAATCTTATTTAAATAAATAAATTAAACAATTAATTTATTTAAATAAATAATATTTATTCTACAATAGGATAAGTTCTCACTAGCGATCAACGACTTTCCAGATAATATAGATTTCAACATTAATCATAAAAGAACCTTTGAGTAAATAGTTACCAGATAATTCAATCCTTCCACCATACTATGTCCCAATTAAATATAAGACATGGAATTATCGTCAAGTCTTATTTTATTTAATTATATGTATTTCGATCCTTAAATGCATTAACTCAAATAATGCAAATTAGAAACTCCTTTCTAATTTCATTCTCGCCTTGCCAAGGACTCTTTTGGGTTGTCATTTATCGAATCACATAGGACATTTCTCTTCTTTTACTAGAAGTGGTAGATTCTTTATTGATCATATATTATCTCCATATACAACTTGTTATACCCAAGCATACCCTTTGATATACCCTAAGGGTCTTAAGGAATAAGTCAAAGTATAACTCATCATACACAAGATACTATGATGATCTCAAGTCCAAGGATCACTTGACTACTATCACTACAGAATTTCTATCGATGCACAAGTAAAACTCCATTAGGTATTCCTTAGCGAGCCACGCTCAAAGTGAACTTATTCTCTAATAAGCACCTACATACTTGCTTTAGTGTTCCACACAAATGATCATGAGATCAATCATCCTCATCCAACGAGCAAGCAGAACGATGTACCAATCTATCCGGATTCACTAATCCCCAATTTAGTAATCCAACGATTGGGAACTATTTTAGTTTTAAGCTTTCTAAGAATTTAGATCTCATTAGAATGATCATCATCATTATTCTAAAAGCATTGCTTAAAACTATCGGTTTATCACATATCATAAAACAGCATCATGTAGATAATTAAAAGCCTTTAATAAATAAATACTTTTTATTTAATAAATGAATAAGATTGTTACAAAGTATATGCTTTATCATCAAAAATGATTGGCTTGTGTGCATACTACTTTCAATCTCCCACTTGCACTAAAGTCAATCGTCATGGTATCTCATACTCTTCTTCTCTAAGTGACGAGTATCCTACTGTTGGATAAGCTTTAGTTAATGGATATGTAATGTTGTTTTTGAGAGTTCACTATCTCTATAGTGATTTCCCATCTTTCAATGATTCCTATAATCAAATGAAAGTGCTACAACACATGTTTAGATCCAAAATGAGACTTAGGAACTATTCCTAGTTCTGTAATGAACTTTTAATCCAAACAATCAACTTGCAGCTTCATTTATAGCTATATACTTTGTCTTTATCACTAAACCAAAGAACTCTTTCATTGTTTGGAACCTTTCCAATTCATCGCACCATTGCTCAAGATAACGCTTTACCTTAAAGTGGATTTTTCGTCATCTTAGTGCGTCGAAAAACTTGAGTCTGTTAAGCCCTCTAGTTTTAATTTAGACCCACCATGAATATGATCACATCCTTAGTGCTTGGGTTAAGCACTTTAAAATGTTTTTCACCGACTCATAGTGAACTTCTCCATAATATGACCGATCAACATCGTGTCTCGTACATTTCATTGCATACATGATTTCACTCATCACGACTCTCTTTTCAGAGTCGTGGGGACTATTAAGAGAGATACACTCCATTAGCTCATCGACATGAGACATCTCTTGGAGTTTGCCATGCTAAACAACTTTAGCATCAAATGAATATACGTTCCTTGGGTTAAGTCGAGCATCCTCTTGTATCTATCTATATAGATTTTATCCCCAATTAAGATACTCTTCCCAAACCATTCATGGAGGAATGTTTAGTCAACTTTATCATTACTGATTGTAGCATTAGTATGTCATTCCTTATCCGTAGTATATCAACATATAATATTAGGAATGTCACGACGCTCCCCATCGACCTTTTTGTACACACTAGAACTCTTACCTCTCATCAGATGTAAACTCGGATCATCATCTTCTATGATGATGCACCTCATCATCATCATCCATGATGAATCCATACCTCCTAGATATCTTGGTACTATTATTCATTTACGATTTGGTTGTGGTACAATAGGTCTATCTATAGGTTTCTCTTATTTGACTTATAGTATTTTTGTGGTTCTTGAACTCTTCAAGATCTATTATCCTCCCACTAGCCCCTTTTAATGATAAACACCTTTATCTTAGGAAAGCGTGTTTCGTAACAAACACCTTTTGCTAAGTAGAATTATAGAACATATACCCTAAACTTACTTTAGGATGTCCCACAAATCATACATGTCAAATCTTGTCCCAAGCTTATCCTTCAAACCTTTTCACATAAGTTGGACAACCCCTTATCTTAACATACTTAAGATTAGGAATCCTCCCCGCCCATAACTTTTATGGAGTCTTGAAATTTGGATTTTGAGGTTACCTTTTCGTAGATATGCACCTTTTCTAGGACATTATCCAGAAGGATATTGGAAATCGGTCAAAATCATTATGGACCGCACTATGTCCAACAAGGTACGATTTTTCATTCAGATACATCAATCAATTATCACAGATCGGGATGTGTCCATTATGAGAAAACCATTTGAGATGATCTAGAAACTTATTGCACAAGTATTTATTCCTTGATCCGATCAAAGAATTCTAATACTTTATCAATTTATTTCACTTCTGAATTTTTTGAACCTTTCAAATAATTCATACTTGTATTTCAGAAAATACACACATTCAACTCTTTGAATGATCATCTCATTTTCTTATACTAGTTTGTTTAATTTGCAAAATATATTTTCACGTAAATCAAGTATACAAAATCCATTAAGTAATATTTCATTCTATACAAAACATTATTATTATAAATAGAACAACAATTGTTCTTAAATATAATACCAAAGATTTTATTGTCCAACAATAAAATGGAAATAATGTTTCCAACGAGAACCGGAATACAATAACAACTTATCGACTTAATAGACTTGCCCGTGTAGCATCGCTAAACTATAAGTTTTATGGCTAATGCAAAGAACCTTTGCTTCATTTCCCACACGTAGGTTTACTTATATTTGTTTAGCTTTCTACTGCATTTGGTCCCTTCATAAATCTATATTTATGATAACCAAAGTCGGTATCCAATACCCAAGTAGAACCTCGACTTAAAGAAAAATTATTTTAAATCATGAACAAATTTGTATTTGTAACCAAAACTTCACTAAGCTTCTTTGGTTAGCCTCTCTGCAAGATGCTTCTTGCAGTTTCTTTCCAAAGATGTCCGTGCTTATAGCAAAGGGAAGCAAACTCCTTTGTTATCCGTGATCGCTTTTGTTCTTATTATCCTTTGTTTTTGCCTTTCTATATACCTTCTTTGAATCGTTTCTTCTTTTCGTAAGATCCTTTGGCCCCTACCGGTGAGACTTGATCATTCTTGGTTGAAAGTGACTCTCAACATTTTTCAATATGTTAAGCAAATCGGGGAGGTCGATATCAGCTTGTTCATATGAAAAATTCACAACAATTGTGAAAGGAGTCCGGAGTGAGTGCAAGATCAAATCTTGGCTCAACTCTCCATCCATGACAAAACCAATTGTCTAATTGATCAATCAAATTGATAATGTTAAGGACTTTTATCTGCATTGTAGTGTCAATGGGTCATTCTAGATCGGAAGAGCTCCTTAGATATCTCGATATCTATCGGCCCTACTTTCCTCACCATCAACTACTTGATGTGCGGTGAATATAGTAGAGAGCATCCATAGTTTCATCTTGACGTTCAAGCTCGTTACTTTCATGGATGCGAGCATGATGCATTGAAATAATGTGCATCATCTTGCTACTTTCTAAAAGTAGCAATCTCTTCCTCGTAGGCATTCTTCGCAACTATTGTAGGGATAGGCATATTAAGGACATAAGATAGCTTTTTAGCTATGAGAACTATTCTCAAATTTCTTAACCAATCCGCTTAATTTGGCCTCAGTTAATTTAGCATCTAATATGCTTGATGATAGTAATTTTAGACATTGTAAAATTTCAGTAAATGAATTTGTAATTAACAACATTTTAACATACATTCTTTTATTAATTACCAAAATAAATTAGGTCTTGTTTTAAATTGGTATCTCCCACTATTTTCTTCAAACTATATTACCCTCACTTATATAGTTCTAAGCAAAATCTAATTAAAGATTTGCTAGTGAGAATAAGGATCCCATTTCAAATGTATATAGCCTTGTGGTGACACAACAAACTATATATAAATAAATAGGTAGACAACTTTTGTCAATTACATCAACTATGCAACTCCTTTTCTTTTGCCTCTTAGATTATTTTGATCAGTGGTGGCACATCCGAATCAAAATTATCCAAGTTAAGTCCGACCTAGCACTCCATATATTCAAAAAGAAAAATATCATCCTTGTGGTGACACAACAAAACAATATTGTTCAATTTTCTTTATAAGCATCAAATGTGATAATTAACATCTTAAATACTTAATACTTGCCTTGTGGTGACACAACAAACTCATATTAAATATTTAATACTCTATTAATTTTATCATGTTAGAAGGCGACGTTCGATATTCCAAATATCTTTGAACGCTAGGACTTAATATAAAAATTGGGTTTTGTTATTAATTTGTCTCATCTTGTTTAGCGCGCATATACGTATATATATATATATAAAATACGCTATTATATTAATAAACATACAAGCATGTTTGCATAATATATAATATATATATATAGTATAGCATTGCATATAGAATACTATATTCTACCCGGATTGATTATGGACTTTTATTCTAGTTTGGTTCACTAGAGCCACCAAGTGAACTAAAAAGGTCAAACCCCAGGGGTGCAAGAAATAATATTTAAATATAACTATTACATTTAAACTAGGGCTCCATTACAAACGGGTCTTCAAGCGCTCATTGTTCTTGATCTCCAATTCTTCAAAATTAATTCTAACTATTCTATTACAAAACAATTTAAAATAAATAGAAACCTTGATCAAGCAATCAAGGGAAGTACATAGGAGGAGATAGAATTTACATAAAGAAAAAATTAGAGAAGACGAGGTACGCAGAATCCCATTTAATAAAACCCATACATTCATGCATCCAACTAAAATAAAATCCAATCACATCGTCAATAGTCCATAATCAATCCCATTTATTATCATACACATCATCATATGCATCAATAAATAACATTCATCTTATGAATAATAAACATTTAATATATATATTGATATCATTTAATGGGCAAATTTAGTTAGTATAAAATCTATTTTGAATAAAAATAAACTCCTTTATTTTAATCCAAATTTAAATCAAAATAAAACTATTTTATTTTAATTTATCTAATTTTGAATAAAACAAACTATTTTATTTTAATCAAAATCTTTAATCAAAATAAACTCCTTTATTTTAATTAATTATGGAATCCAATTCCATGTAAAAAAAAAACTCCTTTATTAAAGGAAACACTTGATTCTTTTTCCTATTCACAAATAAACTCCTTTATTTTGAATAATATGAAATCTTATTTCATATCTAAATAAACTCCTTTATTTAAGAAAATTAGGATTCTCTTTCCTATTCACAAATAAACTCTTTTATTTTGAATAATATGAAATCTTATTTCATATCTAAATAAACTCCTTTATTTAAGGAAACATATAATCCAATTTCAACTCCAATTATTATCATGGAATCCAATTCCAACTCTAATTAGTTAGCATGAAATCTAATTTTAAAATTAAAATAAACTTTATATTTTAATATTAAAATAAACCTTTTATTTTAAAATTAAAATAACTTTTTATTTTAATAATAAAATTATTAAAATATATATATATACCGTATATATATATATATATAATATATATATATATATATATATATATATATATATATATATATATATATATATATATGCTATATCTTGAATCCTTCCATGATTTCCGTGAATCCTGTAACTAACGAATATAATTAATGATTTCCGTGAATGTTATATAATCATGATTTCCATGATTTCCTTGATTTCCGTTAATATATGCAAACTGAAGTAAAACCAGCAGCTGAAGCATATAGTCTTCACGTGAATTTCAGGGGAAAAAAAATCGGCCCTTTTTTTTTTTTAACAAATTTTATACAATAAAATTATGCCCAATTAATTTGTTCTAAACACATATCATTATACATATTAAATTAAAATAATTAATAATTTGCATAAAGGTTTGGCTTTGATACCACTGTAAGGTTTGTAATATTCAAGAACGCAATCAAATTGCAAAAATTATGCGGAAGCGAGATAAATCAGAGTTTAAAATTTTTACAAACCATAAACCCGGATCACCCTTTATGCATAATTATTAATTAAACGAAAAGATATGAAGAACAAGAATCATACCCTTGAAGATTCGAGCTTCCTCAGGTACAAGTTCACCTCCAATCCTTTTCGCGTTCAACTTGAATCCACCGGGTTTGGTTCCTTCCTTTGATCAACGTTAGCCACCCAAATGTTTGGCCTCTAGAGGTGATCCACCAAGGAATAATAAAGATTCAAGAAAATGGGTGGTTGGCTAAACCCTAGTTTTTCTATCTCTATGTAAAAAGCGTCTCTCCAACTATTAGAATTATTACGATATGTAAAAGTCAACAATCCCATCACCCATAATAAGACTCCTCTTATTTATAGATGTGGGCAACCCACCTTAACAATTAAGGAATTGGGTTTTATTTAATTAATTAAATTCTTTTAATTAATTAAGCTCCCTAATCTTATTAGGGATAATTAATTTAACTCCTTTAACTAATTTTCCTTCCTAATCCAATTAGGAATAAATGAGAGTACTTATATTAAATTAATTCCTAAACTCTTTTAAAAATTAAAATAATAATAATAATAATTGTAATAATATTAATAAGACTCCTTTTATTAATTTATATTTAATATTTCTAAAATATTAAATAATAAATATTAAGCTATTTAATTTATTCTATCACCATAGATTAAATTAAATATCCATAATATATTATTACGATTATGCCATTAACTTCTTAAATAATTATTCTTCCTTTTATGGTGTGACCCTTTAGGTTCTCCATATTAAACAGGTTGTGAATAAATCAATTAGAAACAATTTAATCTTATTTAAATAAATAAATTAAACAATTAATTTATTTAAATAAATAATATTTATTCTACAATGAGGATAAGCCTCCTAGCGATCAACGACTTTCCGGATAATATAGATTTCAACATTAATCATAAAAGAACCTTTGAGTAAATAGTTACTCAGACAATTCAATCCTTCCACCATACAATGTCCCAATTAAATATAAGACATGGAATTATGTCAAGTCTTATTTTATTTAATTATATGTATTTCGATCCTTAAATGCATAACTCAAATAATGCAAATTAGAAACTCCTTTCTAATTTCATTTACGCTTCGCCAAGGACTCATTGGGTTGTCATTTATCGAATCACATAAGACATTTCTCTTCTTTTATTAGAAGTGGTAGATTCTTTATTGATCATATATTATCTCCATATACAACTTGTTATACCCAAGCATACCCTTTGATATACCCTAAGGGTCTTAAAGAATAAGTCAAAGTATAACTCATCATACACAAGATACTATGATGATCTCAAGTCCAAGGATCACTTGTCTTACTATCACTACAGAATTCCTATTGTGCAAGTAAAACTCCATTAGGTATTCTTTTTAGCAAGCCGCGTTCAATTGAACTTATTCTCTAATAAGCACCTACATACTTGCTTTAGTGTCTCCACACAAATGATCATGAGATCAATCATCCTCATCCATGAAATGACAAGCGTATGTATCAATCTATCTGGATTCACTAATCCCCAATTTAGTAATCCAACGATTGGGAACTATTTTAGTTTTAAGCTTTCTAAGAATTTAGATCTCATTAGAATGATCATCATCATTATTCTAAAAGCATTGCTTAAAACTATGGGTTTATCACATATCATAAAACAGCATCATGTAGATAATTAAAAGCCTTTAATAAATAAATACTTTTTATTTAATAAATGAATAAGATTGTTACAAAGTATATGTTTTATCATCAAACATGATTGGCTTGTGTGCATACTACTATCAGTAATATGTTAATTTGTTTAATTAACCCTTGTTTTATGGCAGTATTTAAGAATGACAGCTGAGAATATTAACGGTGGAGTTAATGAGACCGTGGAAACACCTTTAATCACCACCCAGGGGAACGTGCAACAGGAAGGCAATATTCCTCCTGTAAACAACACCACTGAGTAGACGATGAACGACGGGTTGTTTAGAAGCTTTTTGCAGTTTCATGCAAAACCAAACGAGAGACTCGTGTATGCATGAATCACGGTGGAAAATGATAGCAACGCCGCGTCTTGTCACTTACCAAGCAGTTCAAAGAGTTGGGACCACCGAGAATGTTGGAGTTACTTATTCATGAGTTACTATTCACGAGTTACTATTCATGAGTTCTTATTCACGAAAGTTACTATTCACGAGTACTATCATGAAGCGTGAAGATGTTTTTTTGGGAAATTTCTATCTTTTGGTGTCTGAGATTACTATTCACGATATCTGCACTATTCAATTTAAAAAATGAAATTTCTTCTTTTGTCCAAAATATCTATTTCGGATACTAGCTTTGATTGTATCCATGTTTTGATCATTCTTGAATTTTACACCACTATGATTATTTTGAGGTATTTTTGGACATGGATAAAATAAAGTACGAATCCTTAATCCTTAATCCTTGTCATTTTGTTTCACTGGATTCGTTTCTTTAAAAATATTTTTCATCATCCTCAGTCTTAAATGATGATATTATTGAATATCTTTGGCACAGTAGTGCAAAGATGAATGATTTTTGAAGAATATCTTTGGCCCGTAGTGCAAAAGATGAGCAGTGTTTAGATGAACATAACCAATCGATGAATATCTTTGGCCCTGTAGTGCAAAGATGAATATTTGATTCAGATATATATTGATTGATGTTACGGAGGATAAAAGATAGAGCGATGAACTTTTAAATTCATACATAGAAGATAGTAGTTTGCATTCTCTACTTAACTCTTTTAATGAATTATTATTTCCGCTGCGAATATTGATTTAAAATTTGTTGTCTATTGTATTCTATTAGATTTTTCCCTGTTGAAGACTAACGATAATTTGTTGTATATTATCTTAGTCATAATATTCTTTACTGAGCTAGTTGAGCTCACCCTTTTTCCTTTTCGTTCCATTTTTCTTCTCGGGAGGCGAGAATATAAGCGAGATGCAAGTCGGGTTTGGAATGAAGGTTCTAGAGAGAGTTGTTTAGTAGTCCTCACCATTTTGTAAAATAATGTATCAATAAATGTGATGAGGATTTATTTGAGTATAGATATTGTCAGAAGATAATATTTGTATTCAAACTCACAGTTTTTGTTGTAATAATAAAAGTTTTAGTTGTTTCGTATCATGTATTGACAACTCGAATGGGTGATGTATACCTATTTTGGGGCGTCACGGTTTGGTATCGAGCTTAGGATATGATCTCTGGCGGAGATCGGGGAATAGAACTAGGAGGGAGGCGAGTAAATCTTTCGCTAGCTAAAGTGTGTCCTACCTAAGCTTATTTGTTAGTTGGTCAAGATATATAGGGATATTATGTGATATATTGATTTCCTTAATTAACCCTTGTTTTATGGATGTGATTTGAGAATGTCGATCGAGAATATTAACAATGGAAATGAGACCGTGGACGCGCCAGACTCACCAACGAGGAGAATGTGCAACAGGATGGCAATGTTCCTCCCGTGAACAACACCACCGAAGCGAGATGATGAGCGAGGGATGTTTAGAAGCTTTTTGCAGTTCATGCAAAAATCGCAGGACGAGGAGACTCGTGTTCAAAATATAGGAGGAAATGATAGCAATTCACGGGTTATCACAAATGGCAGTTCAAAGAGTTGGGACCACTGAATTTAAGGGAAAGCCAGATCCGATCATGGCGAAAACATGGGTCAAGCAAATTACCAAGATATTCGATGTCTTGGGATGCACCGAGGAACGAAGGTTCCATTCGCCACCTTTATGTTCCGTGGCGAGGCAGATGACATCTTGGGGAGTCGCGGAACGCACTACCAATTTGACTTGCAAGACTCCGCATGTCTTGGGAAACATTTCAGAAACTTTTCAACGAAAAATACTTTCCTGAAAGTATTCGCTATATGAAGGAGGTAGAGTTTATTAGACTAGAACAAAACAACATGACGGTGTCCCAATACGAGGCAAAGTTCACAGAGTTATCTAGGTTTGCACCTCATTTGGTAGAGAATGAGGAACGAATGACGAGGATGTTTCTGAGATGTTTAAAACCCGAGATTCAGCAATATCTTATCTCTCATAAATTTGCTTTATATTGAGATGTTGTCAACAGGCTCAATTATTAGAAGCGAGATAAGCGATACGTTTGAACCAAGGGACCGCAACTGAGGTCATACCCGGTGGTGCAATCATCTGAGTAATGAAACCAATGAGGAGGAAAACATTCAGATTAAAAGCGGTAACCACTATGGTGGTAATCGTGGGCCATGAAAATAGAAGAAGCGAGTCTGGGGAGATTTTAAAAAGAGGAGATTCAACAATGACATCGTGAAGACGTCAACACAAGCAAAGAATCGGTTTTAAGGGAGGAGAACGACCACCGGTTATACGCTTATAAGTGCGGAAAAGAAGGACATATTAGCCCAAACTGCCCACAACAGTTTAAGGTATGTTATAATTGTGGAAAGGAAGGACATATCGCTTCGAGATTGCATCAGAAGCGAAACCAAGTCCAATGGGGATGGTGACTCAAAAGGTCATCCCGAGAAAAGTCAAAGTCAGCGGTTCTCGGAAGAGCGTTGGTCGTGATCGGTCAACACGCGAGAAACCAAACGAGGTGATCGGGTAAGTTTAATCATAAATTCATGCGAAGTTTATACATTACTTGATACCGGTGCTACCCATTCATTTATCTCTCCTGCTTGTGCTCAACGTTTAAACTTGACTCCAGAGAAATTAGACTTTGAACTATCTGTGGAAACTCCGTTAGGAGAAACTTTCATCACAACCATTGTTTATAAATCTTGTTTCATCCAAGTTGGCACCATCACATTACCCGTTGACCTTATCTCTTTAAAGATACTTGCTTTTGATGTGATTTTAGGGATTGATTGGTTAACTACTCATCATGCCAAAATTGATTATTTTCGTAAGGTTGTTAGTTTTCATATTCTAATCAACTTTGTTGTGCGAATTCAAGCAACTAAACCATTAAAATCAATCACTGTCATATCAAGTCATAAAGCTATTCGTTTATTGAAAAACGGATGTCAAGCTTTCTTAGCCCATGTTATGGATTTGAATAAAGACACGTCAACATTTAATAATATTCCTGCTGTTAGTGACTTTCCTGACGTATTTCCTGAAGAACTTCCCGGTCTACCCCCAGAACGTGAAGTTGAATTCTTTATTGACCTTGAACCTGGTACAAAGCCCATTTCTAAAACCCCATATCGAATGGCTCCTATTGAACTCCAGGAGTTAAAGGTCCAACTACAGGAGTTGTTGGACATCAGTTTCATTCATCCTCGTACATCTCCTTGGGGTGCTCCTGTTTTATTTGTAAAGAAGAAAGATGGGAGTATGCGACTTTGTATCGATTACCGGGAATTAAACCATATCACTATTAAGAATAGGTATCCGCTGCCTCGTATTGATGACCTGTTTGACCAGTTTCAAGGAGCACAATTCTTTTCAAAGATCGATCTTCGTTCTAGATATCATCAGCTGAAGGTTCAAACTGAGGATATTCCAAAGACTGCTTTCAGAACTCGTTATGGGCATTATGAATTCCTAGTCATGTCTTTTGGATTAACTAATGATCCTGCTGCTTTTATGTATATGATGAACCGAGTATTCAAGGAATATTTGGATCAGTTCGTTGTTGTCTTTATTGATGACATCCTCATCTATTCCAAAAACCGTGAAGATCATGAGGGCCATTTGAAGCTGGTACTGCAAAGGCTTCGTGATAACAAGCTATATGCCAAGCTGAAGAAATGCGAGTTCTGGCTTGAGGAAGTAGCATTCCTTGGGCACATGGTGTCAAAACATGGAGTGTCTGTTGACCCGACGAAGATTGAAGCAATACAAAGTTGGGAGCAACCAAAGACGGTGACCGAAGTACATAGCTTTTTGGGCTTAGCTGGTTATTATCGGAGATTCGTTGAAGGTTTTTCGAATCGCTACCTGATTAACTCGGTGACTCGTAAAGATACAAAATTCGTATGGAGCGAGGAATGCGAGAAGAGTTTCCAAGATCTCAAGAGGAGACTCATTTCGGCACATGTTTTGACAATACCATTTGGTTCGGATGGATTTGTTATCTACAGTGATGCTTCAGGCAAAGGGTTAGGATGTGTTCTCATGCAATGTAGGAAAGTCATAGCCTATGCCTCGCGACAACTTAAAGAATATGAGAGGAATTATCCTACCATGATCTAGAGTTAGCGTGATCGTTTTCAGCGCTTAAAGATCTGGAGGCATTATCTATATGGGGAAAAAGTGGAGATATATTCAGACAATAAAAGCCTCAAAAATTTCTTCACTCAAAAAGAACTCAACATGCGGCAACGACGTTGGCTCGAGCTATTGAAAGATTACTGTAAGACCCCAGCTTTTATAAATAAAGATGAATTTTTCTATAAATATTATTTTTGAATATTATGGAATAAATTTGATATAATGTTATAGTTGTGGGTAATATTTATAAATTTTGCAAAGTATGCAAGTTGTTATAAAATATTCGTTTGGTCTGGGAATATTCTTTTTGTTAGGGAATATTCAGATAATGGCTCAATCATTGGTGGACCCTAATAATGTAAATTATTGTCGGATCGAGAAAGCGACAAAAATATTTTATAAAAATAACTACGGAGGTGTTACCGTTAAAACTGTTGAACTACCCGGTGGTAAAAGTACGATGTCTGGCGTAGTTGCGTAGTAGCACACTCAGATTGATTATTGATGCTTACGAGAAGTCACTCACCTATGCTTCAATTATTGCTACGAGAATTCACGATCATATCTCTTATATTATTGATTCAATTATTGTCACAAGATTATCATACGTATAATATGTTATAGTATTAAATCAATAATTGAGACGACAAGTTATAAATAATTAATAATTGTTGAAAGATTAAATATGTGTTGATGAAAAAAAATGATTTGTGGTAAGTTTGATTATTTTATGGGGGGCTCATATGTCATCATCTAAGAGTCTCTTCGTCAATAGTAATTACCTTCGTCAATAGTAATTACCCTTGTGAATAGTATTTACCTTCGTCAATAGTATTTACCTTCGTCAATAGTAATTACCCTTGTGAATAGTATTTACCTTCGTCAATAGTATTTACCTTCGTTAATAGTAATTACCTTTACCAGACGTCGAACCACTTGTCGTTTTTTCACATAAAAGCGCCGAACCACTTGTCGTTTCACATTATAAAAGCGTCAAACCGATTCGTCAAGCCACTTGCCTTTTCACACGGCGGTGCTAAGCTAGAAATCTTCTATAAATAGAGGCCTAGGGCTTCATTATTTTTCATTTAATTCATTCAAGCTATAGAGAGAAAATATAGAGAATAAGAGAGAAAGAAGAAGAGTATTTTGTTACTACACCGCCATTGCAGTATTCAATCTTCTACCAAATGTAAGGGGTGTTATTCTTTCTTATTCATGAAGAGAAGCTGTTGTTATTCCATTGCTTATTATTACATTGGAATAACTTGTATAATGGTTTACCCTATACTTGATGACATTCTTCTATGATTCTATTGGAACATCCATGCTCGTGTGTTTTACAATCGGACTGGTTAAAATCTTTTTATTATTCTCGTTGGAACATCACATCGTGTGTTTTACAGGACCGGGTTAAAATCTTTATTTTTCTCGTTGGAACATCCACGTTCATGTGTTTTACACGGACTGGTTCCGCTCTTTATTATTCGTTGAATATCCTATCTCATGTGTTTTACATTCGGATCCAGTTCCATCTTTATTATTCTCGTTAGAACATCCGCTTTGTGAATTTCACGACCGGTTCCGTTATTTATTATTACATTGGAATAACCTCTGTCATGCCGCCTCATCGCATGCATGGTGATTTCTTTTGTTATTCCATTCTTTATTATACCCAAATTGGTTAAAACTTTGACTTCTATACTCCATGAAATTAGTGGAATATCCTCGATATTTGCGTTTCATCCAAGATATCTTTTCATGAAAATATTCTTCCGATCATTCTTGAATTTTACTCTACAAAACAAAGATCATATTGATAATTTGGACGTTAATAATTCCCGGATAAAATAATTCTTGAACTTGTTTTATTGAATTCTTATATCATTATTATCATCCTCATGTTTATATTTTTTTTAAAGTCATCCGTGGCTGTAGTGCGTAGATGGACTTGGTATGATTATGACCGAGAGACTATTCGATTGTAATCATGGCCGTAATGTTACAAATGATGTGGTAAAAATCCTCGTTAGTAGTAGTGCATTGATGGACGATTGTTGGCATGATCATGACCATTAATGAATACACAAATATTCTTGGCCCGTAGTGCATGAATAATTGTGGTCGTGATACTAAAGAATATCCTTGTCAGTAGTGCGGGGGTGATTCGATGATGTGGAATATTTATTAAAAGTCGAGTCTCGCCTATAACAAATGATGAAAAACCTTTAAAACCTAAAAGATAGTAGACTTTATTTTCTACTTGACTCTTTTAATGGATCAGATATTCGCCGCAGATTAAACCGGTTGTCTATTGTATTTTATCGGTTTAACATTGTTGAAGACTATTGATAATTTATTACGCATTATCTTAGTCATAATATTTCTTCTTGGGCTAGTTGAGCTCACCCTTTCTTTCACCGTTTTCTCTGTGAAATGAGAATATATTTGGGGACGAGTTGGGGAAGCAGTGATGGTCTGAAGATAGCATTAGTAGTCCTCACTATTCTCGTGAAATAGTGTGATAATAATTGTAATGAGGACTCCTTTTTGAGTTTGTATAATATCTAGTAGATGATATTTGTATTTAAACTCACGATTTATGTCGATTATTATACACGACAATTATGTTAGTAAGTTGTATTTAAATTCTGTACCATGTAAGTGGCGACCCAAGATGGGTGATGTATACCTAATTTTGGGGGCGTCACAATTACGACCACACTATTCAATACCATCCTGAAAAAGCAAACGTGGTAGCTGACGCGTTGAGTAGAAGATCATATGCAGGAATGAGTGCGATGATATCAAGTATACGTATAGAACCAACTTTAATCGAGAAAGTTAAAGTTGCTCAAGCCACAGACCCGGAGCTGATGCGTATGAAGAAGAAAGTACAAGAAGGTGATATTCCAGAAGCAAGAATCGATGAAGAAGGAATACTTCGAGTCCATTCCAGACTTTGTGTTCCTAATGATTCTGATTTGAAGTACAAGATCATGATGGAGGCACACAATACACCATTTGTAATCCATCCTGGAAGTACCAAAATGTATCGTGATCTTCGAAATACATTTTGGAGGAACAATATGAGAAGAGAGATTGCAAAGTTTATCTCGATGTGTTTAACTTGTCAACGTGTAAAGGCGGAGCATCAAGTGCCTAAGGGTCTATTGCAACCACTTAAGATTCTGAAATGGAAGTGGGAACACATTACCATGGATTTCATTACGGGTCTTCTCACGGTTTCTCAAGGCATAAATGTTATTTGGGTTATTGTTGATAGATTAACCAAGTCTGCTCATTTTTTGCCGATACGGGAGACTTATTCCCTTGAACGTCTTGCTCGTATGTACATAGATGAGATTGTGAGATTGCATGGCATGCCAGTATCCATAGTTTCGGATCGTGACCCAAGATTCACTTCAACATTTTGGGTTAGCTTGCAAAAAGCTATGGGCACGGATTTACGATTCAGTTCGGCATACCATCCTCAAACGGACGGACAATCAAAGAGGACTATTTAAACTCTTGAAGATCTATTAAGACTCTATGTCCTAGACTTCAAAGGGAGTTGGGATAAGTATTTACCATTGGTGGAATTCTCCTACAACTAAAGTTATCAGGCAAGTATAGGTGTGGCTCCATTTGAAGCATTGTATGGACGAAAGTGTCGCTCTCCAATATGTTGGGATGAGTTGGGAGAAGTAACGTTGTTGGGACCCGAGTTGGTATGAATGACTACAGAAAAGATCCAAATAATTCGACAACGTATACAAATGGCACAGGATCGACAAAAGAGTTATACGGATCCTCATCGAAAGGACGTGGAATTTTGTATTGGGGATCACATATTATTGTGTGTTGCTCCATGGAAAGGAGTTACAAGATTTGGGAAGAGAGGAAAGCTCAATCCACGATTTATTGGTCCATTTCAGATTCTTGAATGAGTAGGAAATGTGGCCTATAGACTCGCGTTACCTCCAAGCATGTCTCGTGTTCATAACGTTTTTCACATATCTGTGTTTCGTAAATATGTAAAGGACCTGAACCACATTATTGAGTTAGAACCAGACGAGATAGCAGAAGATTTAACGTACGAGGAGATACCTGTCAAGATCTTGGATAGGAAAGAGCATGTCCTACGCACGAAGGTCATACCACAAGTTAAAGTTTTGTGGAGGAACCATGCTATTGAGGAAATGACCTGGGAGTTGGAAACGGAAATGAAAGTGAGATATCCTCAACTTTTCGAAACACCAGGTACGTACGTCAATTTCGAGGACGAAATTTCATAAGGAGGGGAGGTTGTAAGACCCCAAATTATTAATAAATAAAATTTAATTTCCTCTATTTATCATTTTGAAATAGTAAGGGTTGATTTGATTAATGTGGTTAGTTATGGGTAAAATGCGCAAATATTTTAAAATAAGTAGGTGGTTATAAAATATTCATTGTTGTCGGGGAATATTCGTTTGGTCGTGGAATATTCTTGCTGTCGGGGAATATTCGTACGACGGCGCAGTCTTTTGTAGGTCCCATAACGAAAAATGATTGGATGAAGAAAACGACAAGTATAAGTTGTTTATAAATAATGGCGTAGTTGTTACCGTTAACACTGTTGGAATACCCGGTGGTTAAAACACAGTAATATGCGTTGTTGCACAGTAGCACACGGTATTGCACCAATTATTGATTCTTAATTAAGAAGGCACTACTCAATAATTATTCTGAGTTAATTCTCAAAGATTATTTTATTTGATTGATTCAATAATTGTTGCGTTGATATTTTATATTACTGTTGTTTCAATAATTGTCACTACACAGTATTTTCTATTATCGAAACAATAATTCATATTATCTGAATAATATTATTAGAAAACATTATTGGCAATGTCTAGAAAGTTCTGTCTAAGGAGAGGTTTGGTCACCTAATTGCGCGCCAGTAAGGAGAAATTCTTATTGGAAAGCCTCCTCTTCCTAGATCTACCGTTGCCAATCTTGTGATTTCGTAATATTATTTATGAATAATTAATTATTGATTTATATGATGAGGAAAATATTGATTTTATGTGGTTATAGATGGAGAAAATTTTTAAAGTGACAATTGTTAAAAAAATTGATATTTTATCTTTTCTGATAAAATAATATTTTATTATATTATTATAATATAATAACGATGATATTTTTATAATGAATGTGGGATATATGAGTATACGAGGAGGAAGAGTATTTTTGTTGCAAAAATTGTTTAAAACATGTTAAACATGTCTGTGGGCCCATTTCTTGACTAAAATTTGATTATAGCCTGTAAAATTGCCCGTTTATGGATTTTGGCCAATTTCATTTGAATTTGGAAAACTTTCTTTCCGCAAAGTTGTAGAGAATTGAATTTCCTATAAAAAGTCTCGAGATTCAATTTTTACGATAAAAGGGCTATTTATTATGAATTTTTAAAGTTCCGAAGTTCCGAAATAATTAAATTTTGGAAGTTTTAAATATTTTTGTTTAGAAAAACATTTTTCTCATTATGGTGGACTATTTTGGTGGTTGAAATCAGATATAAAGGTGTGCGTATGAATACCTATTTTGGGGGCGTCACATAAATACCTCACGTATAATTCTCCTATGCTAGCTTGTATACTAATTCATAATATACGTTATTTCATTCTCCATACACAATAGTATAATACATCATATTATACTCATGTTCATTACCTCGTATAATGCATACGTGTCATACGATTACAACTTTCTTTCCTTAACGCTTAATAAACCTAATGTTCTCAAATTAAGTCCGCATGCGAAATATTACATTTTCCATACTTAAATTATTATTACATAATCCATCTCGTCTTGATATTATAACGTTACGTATTTCTTGAAAGTTCAAATATAACTCCCAAGCATTAAACGGTGAATAGTGTTTTTCGTAAACTTCCTCGAAAAACATTTATTTTCGTCTTGGAAATTCAAACAGTTTAATTCATTCACGTGGTTTAAATACTACGATGTTCCGACGTTTCTAGGTTATAGAATGACATACATCTTGTCAGGAATAAGCATGTGAATGTTATTTCTATTTATATATGATTTGATTATGATATATATATGTATATGAATGAATAATATGCAAGTATACTTGCATTAAGAAAAGCTGTAAAGTCCTCTGATAGATAATAGAAATATGTGTACAAGGACTTAGAATGAATTGATCAAATATGTTAGGTTGATCCTACATAAGAGAGACAACTTTGTAAAGTCCTTAAAAAGAAAAGATGTACAAAGACTATAAAGATAGAAAGATCAAGCATGTTAGGTTGATCTTATGATGTAATAGATAGGCTAGTCTGATCGTCGAGCACTGCACCAGAAGTCGTAATCTGCCAGGTGAGTCAAGGTTAACTCGGGAGCTATCGAGGCAGAATAGGAGTATGCAAGATAGTAGATCTCGGAGTTCATAGACTGCCAGGGGAAATGAAGAAGGATCATAGTGTATCAAGTAGAGCTTCCTCGGGATCGTAGTGTGTTGAGGAAGTCATGTTCAGAATCGTAGAGACAACCGCTTGACGAAATGGTGTGTGGTCATCTCCGAAGCCAAAAATGTAAACGCAGACTACACTCAGAGTCGTAGAGTCTACTGATGCCGAAGCCAAGTCAAGGATGGCAGATCACACTCTGATTACTATACGGTGCAAGTTCTTTCAGCACTATATCCAGTATTCCAACCAGAAGTACTATTCTAGCTAAGGTAAGGTGTAAGACCCCAGCTTATTATTAATGAAATTTAATTTTCACTATTTATTATTTTGAAATAGTAAGGGTTGATTTGATTAATGTGGATAGTTAGGGGTAAGATACGCAAATATTTCAAAATAAGCAAGTGGTTATAAAATATTCATTGTTATTGGGAATATTCGTTTGGTCGTGGAATATTAAAGATCGTCTGGGAATATTAAATGCGGCGCAAGCGTGACCATGTGTGGGCCCCATAACTGAAAGCGATTGGATGAAAAAACGACAAATATAAGTTGTTTAAAAATAACAACGTAGTTATTCGCTATTAATCTTGTTAAAATATACTCGGTGGTTAAAACACAAGAAGACACCAGATTGCACCAATTATTGATTCTTACGTAAGAAGGCACTACTCAATAATGGTTACAGTAATTCTATTGTTCAAAGATTTTATTTTATTGATTCAATAATTCTTTGCGTTGATATTTTATATTCATTGTTGTTTCAATAATTGTCATTACACAAGATTTTTCTTTATCGAAGCAATAATTCATATTATCTGAATAATATTATTAGATAACATTATTGGCAATGTCTAGAAAGTTCATCTCAAGGAGAGGTTTGGTCACCTAATTGTAGCGCCAAGAAGAGAAATTCTTATTGGAAAGCCCCCTCTTTCTGCAGTAGAACCGCCTGGTCATCAATATTGTGATTTTGTAATATTATTTATGAATAATTAATTATTGATTCATATGATGAGGAAAATATTGATTTTATGTGGATATAGATGAGAGAAAATTTTAATGTGACAATTGTTGAAAATTGAAATTTTATCTTTTTCGATAAAATAATTATTTAAATATATTATTATATTTTAATAATATAATAATGGTGATATTTTTACAACGAATGTGGGATATATGAGTATACTGAGGAGGAAGAGTATTTTTGTTGCAATAAATGTTTAAAACATGTTAAACATGCTTCAATTGGACCCCATTTATCGATGAAATTTGATTATAGCTTTTGTAAAATCGCCTGGCTTTTGTGGATTTGGTTAATTTACATTTGGAATTTGGAAAAACTTTCTTCGTAAAGTTGTAAAGAATTGAATTTCCTATAAAAGGACGCGAGATTCGAATTTTCCGATAAAAGGGCTATTTATTGTGAATTATCAAGCTCAAGTTCAAATAATTGATTTTTGAAAGTTTAAAATATTTTAGTTAGAAAACGTTTTTGGAATGTTTGGGGCATCTTTAACATGTGTTTGATGGCTGAAATCAGATTCTAGGAATGCGTAGGAAATTTATATAATTATATTATTAATTTATTAAATTTTCGCTTTGGTGTTCTAAGCAATTTCCTATAAATAGGTGCTTAGGTAAGAATTGAAAATCACACCGTAAACTCAAGTTTTCTCTCTATATTATCGAGCGTATTCTTGTGAGTATTTTGAGTATACTTTGAGTATTGCTATACTCGGTGCAAGTTCAAGTCATAGCCTATATCCAAGGTTTCAAATTTAGAAGTATTAATCTTTCGAGGTAAGGGATGTTATTTTCTTCTCAAATGATATTATTTCTTCAATATCATTATCTTTGAAATATTGGTTGGAACTTTTATCAAATTTGGAACTTTTTCATGTTTGAGTTACTATTCATGAGTTACTATTCACGAAGTTACTATTCATGAGTTACTATTCACGAAGTTACTATTCACGAGTACTATTCATGAAGCGTGAAGATGTTTTTTTGGGAAATTTCTATCTTTTGGTGTCTGAGTTACTATTTACGATGATCTTAGACTATTCAATAGAAAAATGAAATTTCTTCTTTTTGTCCAAAATATCTATTCGGATACTAGCTTTGATTGTATCCATGTTTTGATCATTCTTGAATTTTACACCACTATGATTATTTTGAGGTATTTTGGACATGGATAAAACAAAGTACTAATCCTTAATCCTTAATCCTTGTCATTTTGTTTCACCGGATTCGTTTCTTTAAAATATTTTCATCATCATCATCTTAAATGATGATATTATTGAATATCTTTGGCCCGTAGTGCAAAGATGAATGATTTTTGAAGAATATCTTTGCCTCAGAGTAAAAAAAGATGAGCAGTGTTTAGATGAACATGATTAATCGATGAATATCTTCGCCCAGTAGTGCAAAGATGAATATTTGATTCCGAGATATATATTGATTGATGTTGTGGGGATAAAAGATAGACGATGAACTTTTAAATTCATACATAGAAGATAGTAGTTTGCATTCTCTACTTAACTCTTCTAATGAATTATTATTTTCACCATGAATATTGATTTAAAATTTGTTGTCTATTCAGATTCTATTAGATTTTTCCTCTGTTGAAGACTAACGATAATTTGTTGATATATTATCTTAGTCATAATATTCTTTATCGAGCTAGTTGAGCTCACCCTTTTCCTTTTCGTTCCATTTTTCTTCTCGTGAGGCGAGAATATAGCGAGTGATGTAGTCGGGGTTTGGAATGAAGGTTCTAGAGAGAGTTGTTTAGTAGTCCTCACCATTTTTGTAAAATAATGTATCAATAAATGTGATGAGGATTTATTTGAGTATAGATATTGTCTAGAAGATAATATTTGTATTCAAACTCACAGTTTTACTGTTGTAATAATAAAAAGTTTTAGTTGTTCTGTACCATGTATTGACAACTCAGAATGGGTGATGTATACCTATTTTGGGGGCGTCACAGTTGGTATCAGAGCTTAGGGATATGATCTCTGGCGGAGATCGGGGAATAGAACTAGGAGGGGAGAGACGAGTAAATCTTTCGCTAGTGTGTCCTACCTAAGCTTATTTGTTAGTTGGTCAGTATATAGGGATATTATGTGATATATTGATTTCCTTAATTAACCCTTGTTTTTGGCACGAGATTTGAGAATGTCGATCGAGAATATTAACAATGGAAATGAGACCGTGGAGACGCTTTTGTACTCACCAACGAGAAGAATGTGCAACAGTGGCAATGTTCCTCCGTGAACAACACCACCGAGCGAGATGATGAACGAGGGGATGTTTAGAAGCTTTTTGCGATTCATGCAAAATCAGACGAGGAGACTCGTGTTCAAAATATAGGAGGAAATGATAGCAATTCACAAGTTATCACAAACCAAGCGCTTCAAAGAGTTGGGACCACCGAATTTAAGGGAAAGCCAGATCCGATCATGGTGAAACATGGGTCAAGCAAATTACCAAGATATTCGATGTCTTGGGATGCACGGAGGAAATGAAGGTTCCATTCGCCACCTTTTATGTTCCGTGATGAGGCAGATTCATCGGTGGGAGTCGTGAAGCGTACCCATCCAAACAAGACTCAAAGATATCTTGGGAGACGTTTTAGAATCGTTTAATGACAAATACTTTCCGAAAGTTGTTCGCTATATGAAGGAAGTGGAGTTTATTAGACCGGAGCGAGAACAACATGACGGTGTCTCAAAGACGAGGCAAAGTTTGCAGAGTTATCCGTGTTTGCACCTCATTTGGTGGAGAATGAGGAACGATGACGCGGATGTTTCTTAGAGGTTTGAAACCCTAAGATACGCCAAGATCTCATTTCTCATAAATTTTTCTCTATTCGATGTTGTAAAGCAGGCTCAATTATTAGAGCGAGATAACGAAAGTACTACGGTCAACCGAGGGACCATAACCGTGGATCGTACTGGAGATATCACCAATGTAATAATGATAACCAAACGGAGAAAGAAACAGACGGACAAAAATGGTAACCTACGGTGGTAATCATGGCCATGAAAATAAAAGAAGCGAGTCGGGAGGAGATTTTAAAAGAGGAGATTTAACAACGACTATGTGAAGACGACAATGCTTGGCAAAGAATCGGTTCTAAGGGAGGAGAAACGACCACCGGCCATATGCTACAAATGCGAAAAGAGGGACATATTAGTCCAAACCGCCCACAACAATTCAAGGTATGCTATAATTGTGGAAAGGAAGGACATATCGCTCGAGATTATTTGCAGAGCGAAACCTAGTTCAATGGGGACGGTGACTCAAAAGATCGTCCCGTAAAAGTCAAAGTCAACGATTCCAAGAAGAGCGTTTGTTGTGATCGGTCAAAATGCGAGGAACCCAAACGAGGTGATCACGGGTAAGCTATTTATAAATTCTTGCGAAGTTTATACCTTACTTGATACCGGTATACCCATTCATTTATCTCTCCGCATGTGCTCAACGCTTAAACTTGATTTTGGAGAAATTAGACTTTGACTATCTGTGGAAACTCCGTTAGAGAAACTTTCATCACATCCACATCGTTTATAAATCTTGTTTGATTCAAGTTGGCACCATCACCTTACTCGTTGACCTTATCTTTTTAAAGATACTTGCTTTTGATGTGATTTTAGGGATTGATTGGTTAACTACTCATCATGCCAAAATTGATTGTTTTCGTAAGGTTGTTAGTTTTCATATTCCTAACCAACCCGTCAGATTTAATTCAAGCAACTAAACCATTAAAATCAATCACCGTCATATCTAATCATAAAGCTATTTGTTTATTGAAAAACGGATGTCAAGCTTTCTTAGCCCATGTTATGGATTTGAATAAAGACACGCCAAATTTGAATAATATTCTGTTGTTATTAACTTTCCCGACGATTTCTCAAGAACTTCCCTTGCCTACCCCGTAACGTGAAGTGAATTTTATTGATCTTGAACCCGTACAAAGCCCATTTCTAAAACCCCATATCGAATGGCTCCTATTGAACTTCAGGAGTTAAAGGTCCAACTACTGTGAATTGTTGGACATCGGTTTCATCTGGCCCTAGTACATCTCCTTGGGTGCTCTGTTTTATTCAGTAAAGAAGAAAGACGGGGTATGCGACTTTTGTATCGACTATCGAGAATTGAACCATGTCACCATCAAGAATAGGTATCCTCACCTCGTATTGATGACTTGTTTGACCGACCACCAGTAGAGGCACAATTCTTTTCAAAAATCGATCTTCGATTCGGATATCATCACCAAGATTAAAACCGAGGATATTCCAAAGATCGCCTTTAGAACTCCTGCAGACGGACATTATGAATTCTTAGTCATGTCTTTTGGACTAACTAATGCTCCTGCGGCTTTCATGGATATGATGAACCGAGTATTTAAGGAATATTTAGATCAGTTTGTTGTTGTTTTTATTGATGACATCCTCATATATTCCAAAAGTCGTGAAGATCATGAGAACCATTTGAAGTCGGTACTCCAAAGGCTTCGTGAAAACAAACTATATGCCAAATTGAAGAAATGCGAGTTTCGCTCGAGGAAGTAGCATTTCTTGGGCACGTGGTGTCAAAACATGGAGTATCCGTGGACCCGTGAAGATTGAAGCAATACAAAGTTGGGAGCAACCAAGTCGGTGATCAAGACGTAGCTTTTTTTGGGCTTATTGGTTATTATCGGAGATTCGTGGAAGGTTTTTCGAATCGCTACTCCATTAACCCAATTTAACTCCTAAGGATACAAAATTCGTTTGGAGCGAAGAATGCGAGAAGAGTTTCCAAGAGCTTAAGAGGAGACTTATTTAAGACTGTTTCTAACAATACCATCCGGTTCGGATGGATTTGTTATTACAATGATGCTTCGTGCAAAGGGTTAGGATGTGTTCTCATGCAACGTGGGAAAGTCATAGCTTTTATGCCTCGCGACAACTTAAAGAGTATGAGAGGAATTATCCTACTCATGATCTAGAGTTAAGCAATCGTTTTCGTGCTAAAGATATGGAGGCACTATCTATATGGGGAGAAAGTGGAGATATATTCGCACCATAAAAGCCTTAAATATTTCTTCACGCAAAAGGAACTCAACACGCAAACGACGCTGGCTTCGAGTTGTTGAAAGATTACGACCACACTATTCAATACCATCCCGGTAAAGTTTAACGTGGTAGGTGACGATTGAGTAGAAGATCATATGCGGAATGAGTGCGATGATGTCAAGTATACGATAGAGCCAACTATAATAGAAAAAGTTAAGGTTACTCAAGCCACCTGAATTCTTGAGTCGATGCGTATGAAGAAGAAAGTACAAGGAGGAGCTATTTCGAAGCGAGAATTGATGAAGAAGGAATACTTGAGTCAACTCTAGACTTTTGTGTTCCTAACGACCCTGATTTGAAGTACAAGATTATGATGGAGGCACACAATACACCATTTTCAATCCATCCTGGAAGTACTAAAATGTATCGTGATCTTCGACATACATTTTGGTGGAACAACATGAAGAGAGAGATTGCAAAGTTTATCTCGATGTGTTTAACTTGCCAACGTGTAAAGGCGGAGCATCTAGTACCTAAGGGTCCGTTGCAACCACTTGAGATTCCGAAATGGAAGTGGGAACACATTACCATGGATTTCGTTACGGGTCTTCCTACGGTTTCTCAAGGCATCAATGCTATTTGGGTTATTGTTGATAGATTAACCAAGCCTTCTCATTTCTTGCCGACACGGAGACTTATTCCTCGAACGTCTCTTGCTAGTATGTACGTGAATGAGATTGTGAGGTTGCATGGCATGCCAAGATCCATAGTTTGGATCGTGACCCAAGATTCACTTCAAGATTTTGGGTTAGCTTGCAAAAAGCTATGGGCACGGATTTGCGATTTAGTTCGGCATACCATCCTCAAACGAACGGACAATCACAGAGGACTATTCAAACTCTTGAAGATCTATTAAAGACTCGTGTCCTAGACTTCAAGGGCGGTTGGGATAAGTATTTACCATTGGTGGAATTCTCCTACAACAACAGCTTATCGTGCAAGTATAGGTGTGGCTCCATTCAAGCATTATATGGACGAAAATGTCGCCTCCAATATGTTGGGATGAGGTGGGTGAAGCAACATTGTTGGGACCCGAAGTTAGTACGTATGACTCACCGAAAAGATCCAAATGATTCTACAACGATACAAACCAAGCACAAGATCGACAAAAGAGTTATGCGGATCTTCATCGAAAGGACGTGGAATTTAGTGTAGGGGATCATGTATTGTTGCGTGTTGCTCCATGGAAGGGATTTACAAGATTTGGGAAGAGAGGAAAGCTCAATCCACGATTTATTGGTCCATTTCAAATTCTCGACCGAGTAGGAAATGTAGCCTATGACTAAGCGTTACCTCGAAAGTATGTCTCGTGTTCATAATGTGTTTCACATATCTCGCATTTCAGTAAATATGTGAAAGACCCGAATCACGTTATAGAAGTTAGAACCGGACGAGATAGCCAAGACTTAACGATGAGGAGGTACTGTCAAGATTTTGGATAGGAAGGAGCATGTCCTACGCCAAGAAAGGTCATACCACAAGTTAAAGTTTTGTGGAGGAATCATGCTATAGAGGAAATGACCGGGAATTGGAAACGGAAATGAAAGCGAGGTATCCTCACCTTTTCAAACACTGTGTACGTGACGCCAATTTCGAGGACCAAATTTCATAAGGAGGGAGGTTGTAAGACCCCAACTTATTATTAATGAAATTTAATTTTCTATTTATTATTTTGAAATAGTAAGGGTTGATTTGATTAATGTGGATAGTTAGGGGTAAGATACGCAAATATTTCAAAATAAGCAAGTGGTTATAAAATATTCATTGTTGTCGCTTAGAATATTCGTTTGGTCGTGAAATATTCAGATCGCTTGGGAATATTCAGACGACGACAAGCAGCCATAATGTATGGGCCCCATAACTGAAAAAGCGATTGGATGAAGAAAACGACAAATATAAGTTGGTTAAAAATAATCTACAGTAGTTATATCAGTAACATCGTTAATAATACCTGTTGGTTAAAACACAAGAAGATTACCAGATTGCACCAATTATTGATTCTTATGTAAGAAGACACTACTCAATAATGGTTACAAAGAATTACTATTCAAGATTTTATTTTATTGATTCAATAATTGTCATGCGTTGATATTTTATATATTTGTTGTTTCAATAATTGTCATTACACAAGATTTTTCTTTATCGAAGCAATAATTCATATTATCCGAATAATATTATTAGATAACATTATTGGCAATGTCTAGAAAGTTCATCTAAGGAGAGGTTTGGTCACCTAATTGCGCCGCCAAGAAGTGAGAAATTTTATTGAAAGCCCCTCTTTCTCAGGAACCGCTCGGTTGTCAATATTGTGATTCGTAATATTATTTGTGAATAATTAATTATTGATTCATATGATGAGGAAAATATTGATTTTATGTGGATATAGATGGAGAAAAAATTTTAATGTGACAATTGTTGAAAATTGAAATTTTATCTTTTTCCGATAAAATAATTATTTAAATATATTATTATATTTTAATAATATAATAATGGTGATATTTTTACAACGAATGTGGGATATATGAGTATACGAGGAGGAAGAGTATTTTTGTTGCAATAAATGTTTAAAACATGTTAAACATGTCATGGTGGACCCCATTTATCGATCGAAATTTGATTATGCTTTGTAAAATCACTGTTTGTGGATTTTGGCCAATTTACATTTGGAATTTGGAAAACTTTCTTCTCAGTAAAGTTGTAGAGAATTGAATTTCCTATAAAAGGTCGCAAGATTGAATTTTTCGATAAAAGGGCTATTTATTGTGAATTATTGAAGTTCAAGTTCAAATAATTGATTTTGGAAGTTTAAAATATTTTTAGTTAGAAAAACGTTTTTGGAATGTTTGGGGCATCTTTAACATGTGTTTGATGGCTAAAATCATATTCTAGGCATGCGAGGAAATTTATATAATTATATTATTAATTTATTAAATTTTCGCTTTGGTGTTCTAAGCAATTTCTATAAATAGGTGCTTAGGTTAGAATTGAAAATCACACCGTAAACTCAAGTTTTCTCTCTATATTATATCGCGATTATTCTTGTGAGTATTTTGAGTATACTTTGAGTATTGCTATACTGGTGCAAGTTCAAGTCATAGCCTATATCCCCTGTTTCAAATTTGTAAGACTTAATCTTTCGAGGTAAAGGATGTTATTTTCTTCAAATGATATTATTTCTTCAATATCATTATGCTAAAATATTGGTTGGAACTTTTTATCAAATTTGGAACTTTTTCATGTTTGAGTTACTATTCATGAGTTACTATTCACGAAGTTACTATTCACGAGTTACTATTCACGAAGCGTGAAAATGTTTTTTTGGGAAATTTCTATCTTTTGGTGTCTGAGTTACTTATTCACGATATATCAAGACTATTCACCAAAAATGAAATTTCTTCTTTTTGTCCAAAATATCTATTCGGATACTAGCTTTGATTGTATCCATGTTTTGATCATTCTTGAATTTTACACCACTATGATTATTTTGAGGTATTTTTGGACATGGATAAAACAAAGTACGAATCCTTAATCCTTAATGTAAGGTTTTGTGAAAATCAAAGTAGCAATAAAATTGCAAAATTTAGCGGAAGCGAGATAAAATCAGATTTTAAAATTTTCACAAACCAATTACCCGGATCATCCTTTATGCATATTATTAATTAAACGAAGAATAAGAAATTATGAAATCATACCCCAGTAGAAACGAGCTTCCTCGTGCACGAGTTCACCTCCTACTTCTCATGCGATCTCCTTGAATCTCCTGTAGATTCCTTCCTTTATTAATGTAAGTCACCCAAGTGTATGGCCTCTATAGGTGATCCACCAAGGAAGAGGAATTTTTCAAGAAGAAGGATTCGCTCAAACCCTAGTTTTTCCTATCTGAATAAGAAAATGGGTGTACTCTCCAATCTAGAATTACGTATATCTCATATCTAATATAAGACTCTCTTATAAAGATATTATATAACCCTATTTTAATTAAAATAAGGTATTATTTATTTAATTAAACTCTTTTAATTAAATGGGCTCCCTAATCCTATTAGGGATAATTAGTTAAACTCCTTTAACTAATTTTTCTTTCCTAATCCAATTAGGAATAAATGAGAGTACTAATATTAAATTAATTCCTAAACCTTTTAGAAATTAAAATAATAATAATTATAATAATATTAATAAGACTCTCTTATTAATTTATATTTAATATTTTTAAAATATTAAATAATAAATATTAAGCTATTTAATTTATTCTATCACCATAGATTAAATTAAATATACTTAACATATTATTACAATTATGCCATTAACTTCTTAAATAATTATTATTCTTTTTTTATGGTGTGACCCTTTTAGGTTCTCCATATTAAAACCTATTGTGAATAAATCAATTGTAACAATTTAATCTCATTTAAATAAATAAATTAAACAAATAATTTATTTAAATAAATATTTATTTATTCTGATAAGCGATCAAACGACTTTCCAGATAATATAGATTTCAACATTAATCATAAAAAGAACCTTTGAGTAAATAGTTTAAAAGATAATTCAATCCTTCCACCATACAATGTCCCAATTAAATATAAGACATGGAATTTATCACAAGTCTTATTTTATTTAATTATATGTATTTCGATTCCTAAATGAATAACTCCTAATGAATGCAAATTAGAAACTACTTTCTAATTTCATTCCACCTCGCCAAGGATTCCTGGGTTGTCATTTATCGAATCACATAGACATCACTCCTTTTACTGAAGTGGTAGATTCTTTATCGATCATTCATTATCTTCATATATAACTTATTACACCCAAGCATACCCTTTGATATACTCTAAGAGTCTTAAGGAATAAGTCAAAGTGTAATTCATTATATATAAGATACTATGATGATCTCAAGTCTAAGGATCATTTGTACTACTATCACTATAGGAATTCCTATCGATGTGTAAGTAAAACTCCATTAGGTATTCCTTAATGAGTCACGCTCAGTTGAACTTATTCTCTAATAAGCACCTACATACTTGCTTTTAGTGTTCCACACAAATGATCATGAGATCAATCATCCTCATCCAATGAGCAAGCAACGATGTATCAATCTATCCGGATTCACTAATCCCCAATTTAGTAATCCAATGATTGGGAACTATTTTAGTTCTAAGCTTTCTAAGAATTTAGATCTCATTAGAATGATCATCATCATTATTCTAAAAGCGTTGCTTAAAACTATGGGTTTATCACATATTATTAAAAAAAACACCATGTAGATAATAAATGCCTTTAATAAATAATTTTTATTAATAAATAAATAAGATTGATTACACAAAGATATGCTTTATCATCATACATGATTGTTTCAGATGCATAATACTTTCAATTTCCCACTTGCACTAAAGCCAATCGCCGTGGTATCTCATACCCATCTTCTCTAAGTGACGATCAAACCGCCGTTGTGTTAACGCTTTAGTAAATGGATCTCGCAATATTGTCTTGAGAGTCCACACGCCCTGTGGTGACGTCTCATCTTTCAATGATCTCTCCGATCAAATGAAATCGCCGCAACACGTGTTTGGATTTTGATGAGACCGGGTTCCTTAGTCATGCAATGACTCCAAAGTGTTGTCACGTAATAAAGGCAATCGATCCTTTAATGCTAGGAACCACACCAAGTTCAGAATGAACTTCTTCATCCAAATAGCTTCCTTTGCAGCCTTCACTTGCAGCCTATGTACTCGCCTCACATCGAATCAAGAATCGCTTTGTCGCTTGAACTTTTCCAACTCATCGCGCCACCGCTTAAGGTAAACACATACCCAAACGGATTTATCGTTATCTTGGTCTGCTTTGAAAACTTGAGTCTGTGAAGCCCTCTAGTTTAATTCGCACTCCACCAGAGACAAGAAATACATCCTTAGTTCTTCTTAAGTACTTTTAGGATATTTTTCACGCCTTCCAAAGTGTTCTTCTCCGGATTCGATCGATATCCGCTTGTTACACTAAGTGCATGAGTGACATCCGGTCTAGTACATATCATACCATACATGATAGATCCTATTGTCAAGCAAGCATAAGGAATCTTACTCATACGGTTTCTCTCTCCTCGTGTCTTTGGGGCTTGTTTTTGAGAGATGTATTCCATGGCTCATCCAAGATGAGACCTCTTTTGGAATCTTCCATGCTAAACCTTTTTTTAGCATCATGTCAATGTACGTTCCTTGGGATAAGCCAAGCATCCTATTAGATCTATCTCTATAGATCTTTATCCCCAAAATATAGGATGCTTCTCCAAAGTCCTTCATGGAGAAGTGTTTAGATAACCGATTTTAATTGTTTATAAAGATAGAATATCATTCCCTATCAAGTAATATATCATCAACATATAATACAAGGAATGAAACAAACTCCCCACTAACCTTCTTGTACACACATGGTTCATCCTCATTTTTGATAAAATCAAACTTTTGATTGTCTCATCAAAACGGATGTTCCACCCACGAGAAGCTTGCTTTAATCCATAAATGGATCGTCAGAAGCTTATGAGACTTGATTTGTTCCAACCTTTGAAACAAATCCCTCTCGGTTGTGTCATATACACATCCTCCTCAAGTTTCCCATTGAGGAAAGCCGCTTTTCACGTCCATCCGCCAGATTTCAGAGTCACGGTAAGTCGTAATCGCAAGCAAAATCCGAATGGACTTGAGCATTGCTCTTGGTGAGAAGGTTTCGCCATAGTCAACTCCTTGTCTTTGTTTGAAACCTTTTGCAACCAACCGGGCTTTATAGGTCTCTACCTGCCCTCCGCTTCCATTTTTTCTTTTAAAGACCCATTTACACCCAATAGCTTAATGCCTTGTGTGGTGAGACCAAAGTCCATACTGGTTCTCATACATGGAGTCCATCTCGAATTTCATGGCTTTTCGCCACTTCTCCGAGTCTTTACTACTTATAGCCTGCTCAGTAATTCAATGGATCATCATCATCTATGATGCGTACCTCATTGTCATCTTCTATGACAAGTCCATACCTGTCTGGTATCTTTGGTACTCTTCCAGATTTGAATAATCAGGTGTGGCATGTATGAATCTCTACTTGATTAGGTACCTCACTTTGATCTCAGTAGTATTTTGTGGTTCTTGAACTTCTTCAAGATATATCTTACTCCCAATCGACCCCTTCAAGAATAAACTCCTTTTCCAAGAAGGCAAAGATGTTTCGCAACAAACACCTTTTGATCGGTTGGATGATAGAAATAATACCCCGATGTTTCTTTTAGATATCCCACAAATCTACATTTGTCAAATCTAGTCTGCAGCCTTATCGCTTTTCAAACTTTTTGACATAAGTCGACAACCCCAAGTCTTAACATGCTTAAGATTTGGTTTCTCCCCGTCCATAACTCATATGGGGTCTTGGGGGACGGATTTTGTAGGTACCTTGTTAATTAGGTATGCAAAATTGACTCTAGGCATATCCCCGAATGAAACCGGAAGGTCGGTCAGAAGCTCATCATAGATCGAACTATGTCCAACAATGTTCGATTTCTCCTTTCAGATACACCATTCATCCGTGGCGCCCCGGTGGAGTCCATTGTGAGATTATACCATTTTCTTTTGAGACAATCGAGAAACTCACCACTTAAGTATTCTCTCCTCGATTAGATCAAGAATCTTAATACTCTTACCAGCTTTGCTTTCAACTTCACTTCAACTCTTTGAACTTTTCAAATGATTCAGATTTGTATTTCATTAAATACACATATCCAAATCTTGAGTTGTCGCAAGTGAATGTAATAAAATAAGAATACCCTCCTCGTATGGTCGTTGTCATAGGTCCACATACATCCGTGTGTACCAACGCTAACAACTCAGAACTCTTTCTCCTTTTCCACTAAAAGGAGATTTAGTCATTTTACCCATGAGACAAGATTCACAAGTTGGATATGATTCATAATCGATAGCTCAGAGCCCATCTTTACGCAACTTGGATAATCTTGTTTCATTAATAGGACCGAGTCTACAAAGGCTACACATGAAGGTATAATTAACATCATCTCTTTTCCTTTTATTAGTTTGTTCAATTTGAAATATATTTTCATGCAAGTCAAGTATATAAAGTCCATTTCGCAAATTACCAACACCATATAAAACATTATCATTATAAATGGAACAACCTGTTGTTCTTTATTATAATATTAAAACCATCCATATCCAATACGTAGATAGAAATAATGTTTCTAATGATATTTGGAACAAAATAACAATTATTTAAATTAATGAACTTGCCCATAAAGGCAGTGTTTAAACAATAAGTCCCTACGCCTAATGCAAAGAACCTTTGCTTCCATTTCCCACTCGTAGGACTAACCTCATCCTTGCTTCGCTTTCTTTCTACTTCGACTACCCTCAGATATTATTACATATGTGAGAACCACATCCCAGATCCAATACCCAAGTAGAAGATCGACTTTTCGTAAAAATTAATTTCAATCATAAACAAACCTTGATTAGGATTCAAGCTTCTCCAAGCTTCTTCGCTTTTGTTTCGCAAGATAATCCTTGCAGTTCCTCTTCCAAAGGATCTGGCTTATTGCAATGGAAGCAAATTCCTTTGCTATAATGGATCAGTTTCTTTTGATCCTTCACTTTCGCCTTTCCCTTAGCCTTCTTGGATTTCTTCCTTTCGAGAAGATACCTGGGCCTCTTCCTTTTCTTGGAAGAATCATCCACCAAGAAGACATGGTTCTTCTTGGATGGGAAGTGACCTTCAATAGATTTTCAACATATTAAGTAATTCGTGCAAGTCGACATCCAACTTGTTCATGTGAAAATTCACAACAAATTGTGAGAAGGTGTCCGGGAGTGATCGCAAGACTAAATCTTGACTCAACTCCCCATCCACGATTTAACCCAAGTTGTCCAAGACGCTCAATCGATTGATCATCTTGAGGAAATGAGTCTCAACGGCAGAAGGTGCCCTCATCATCCGAGATCGGAAGAGCTCCTTAGATATTTCATATCTAGCAGCCCTACTTTGCTCACCATACAACTCTCCAAGGTGTAGAAGATAGTAGAGCATCCATGTTTTCATGCCGACGTCAAGCTCGTTACTTTCATGGATGCGAGCATGATGCATCGAGCCACGATGCATCATCTTGCCATCGCTTAAAAGTAGCAATCTCTTCCTCAGAGGTCGCTCTCGCAACTTTTGCAGTATGCAGGGTAATTTAGGACATAAGAAATCTTTTCAAAGAAAGGAGAACAATTTCGATTCCTTAACTAGTCCGTAGTAGTTCTGTCCCGGCCGGTTTGTTAAGATCAAGTATGCTTCGCAGTTGAAATTAGTGAATGTGACATTTTCAAAATTTCGCATGTAAAAAGACAATATTTTAGCAAACATTCATTTATTAATTACCAAAATAAATTAGGTCTTATTTTATATTGGTATCTCCCACTATTTTCTTCAAACTATATTACCTCATTTATATAGTTCAACAAAATCTAATTAAAGTTTTTGCTAGTGAGAATAAGGATCCCATTTCAAATATATATAGCCTTGTGGTGACACAACAAACTATATATAAATAAATAGGTAGACAACTCCCTGTCAATTACATCAACATGTAACTCCTTATCTTTTGCCTCTTAGATTATTTTGATCAAGTGGTGGCACATCCGAATCAAAATTATCTAAGTTAAGTCCAACCTAGCACTTCCATATATTCAAAAAAGAAAATATCGCCTTGTGGTGACACAACAAAACAATATTGTTCAATTTTCTTTATAAGCATCAAATGTGATAAATTAACATCTTAAATACTTAATACTTGCCTTGTGGTGACACAACAAACTCATATTAAATATTTAATACTCTATTAATTTTATCATGCTGAAAAGCGACGCTCGATATTCTAAATATCTTTGAACGCTTAAGACTTAATAAAAACTTTGAGGATTTGTTATTATTTGTCTCATCTTGTTTAGCAAGCATGCAAATATATATATAAAATACGCGCGTTATATTATTAAACATGCGAAGCATGTTTGCATAATATATAATATATATACTACTAGCATGCACATATAGAATACTATATTCTACCCGGATTGATTATGGACTTTTATTCTAGTTTGGTTCACTAGAGCCACCAAGTGAACCAAAAGGTCAAACCCTAGGGTGCAAGAATAAACATTTAAATATAACTATTACATTTAAACCCTGCTCCATTACAAACGGGTCTTTTTTTAGCGCCTCGCTTTCGATCCTCGATTCTTCAAAAAAATTCTAACTAGTCCTATTACATAAACTATTTAATTTAAATAGAAACCTTGATCGCCAAATAAGGGAAGTACATGAGGAGAGAGATAGAATTTACATCAAGAAGAAAACCGTAAAAGACGAGGTACGCAGTAATTCCCATTTAATAAAACCCATTCATTCAAACATCCAACTAAAATAAATCCAATCATATTGGTCAATTGTCCATAATCAATCCCATTTATTTTCATACACATCATCATATGTATCAATAAATAAAATCATTCCATATATATATGAGTATCATTTAATGGGCAATTTTATGTTGCTTGAAATCCAATTTCAAGATTAAAATAAACTCTTTTATTTTAATTATAAAATTATTAAGGTAAGTATATATATATATAACTATATATATATATATATAATAAGTCACAACTACTTACCCGCTTATGCATAATATATACTCTACTACCTGGACATATCACTTGTTGGAGCTAAGGACGTGGCATTATATAATATATATATATATAAATAATATATACTAGCAACATGAAACATATCCTGTTAAACATATATAAACCGTGGGCAACATGACCTGCATTTTTTCTTTTAATAGTCAGCCCAACTTTTTTAAAAATTGCCCGGACTTGCTACAATCCTTGATTTCCTTTTTTTTTTTTCCGGTATAGCTGCTTTGCATAAGGTTATATATATCTCATATATATATATATTAAAAGTCCTACTTTATAAAAAAAAGGGAAATGCTTTCCATGTTAACGTTACTCGCCATTTAAATAAAACAACCTCGCTTCGTCAGGTTTTTTTTTTTTTTTCGAAAACAATTTTAAGCGTAAAAAAAAAATTTTTTTCATAAAATAATAATTTTATACAACAATTTATGCCCAATAAATTATACAAAATACATACCCATACATATATGGAATCAAAATAATTAATAATTCGCATAAAGTTTGGCTCATGATACCACTGTTAGGTTTTGTGAAAATCAAAGTAGCAATAAAATTGCAAAATTTAGCGGAAGCGAGATAAAATCATATTTTAAAATTTTCACAAACCAATTACCCGGATCATCCTTTATGCATATTATTAATTAAACGAAGAATAAGAAATTATGAAATCATACCTTGTAGAAACGAGCTTCCTCGTGCACGAGTTCACCTCCTACTTCTCCATGATCTCCTTGAATCTCCGGGTAGATTCCTTCCTTTGATTAATGTAAGCCACCCAAGTGTATGGCCTCTATAGGTGATCCACCAAGGAAGAAGAATTTTTCAAGAAGAATGGATTTGGCTCAAACCCTAGTTTTTCCTATCCCGAATAAGAAAAGGGTGTACTCTCCCAATCTAGAATTACGATATATCTCATATCTAATATAAGACTCCTCTTATAAAGATATTATATAACCCTATTTTAATTAAAATAAGGTATTATTTATTTAATTAAACTCTTTTAATTAAATGGGCTCCCTAATCCTATTAGGGATAATTAGTTAAACTCCTTTAACTAATTTTTCTTTCCTAATCCAATTAGGAATAAATGAGAGTACTAATATTAAATTAATTCCTAAACCTTTTAGAAATTAAAATAATAATAATTATAATAATATTAATAAGACTCCTCTTATTAATTTATATTTAATATTTTAAAATATTAAATAATAATATTAAGCTATTTAATTTATTCTATCACCATAGATTAAATTAAATATACTTAACATATTATTACAATTATGCCATTAACTTCTTAAATAATTATTCTTCCTTTTATGGTGTGACCCTTTAGGTTCTCCATATTAAACCGGTTGTGAATAAATCAATTAGAACAATTCTAATCTCATTTAAATAAATAAATTAAACAAATAATTTATTTAAATAAATAATATTTATTCTACAATAGCGATCAACGACTTTCCAGATAATATAGATTTCAACATTAATCATAAAAGAACCTTTGAGTAAATAGTTACCGTACAATTCAATCCTTCCACCATACAATGTCCCAATTAAATATAAGACATGGAATTATTGTCAAGTCTTATTTTATTTAATTATATGTATTTCGATTCCTAAATGAACAACTCCTAATGAATGCAAATTAGAAACTACTTTCTAATTTCATTCCACCTTGGCCAAGGATTCCTGGGTTATTATTTATCGAATCACATAGGACATCACTCCTTTTTACTAGAAGTGGTAGATTCTTTATTGATCATTCATTATCTTCATATATAACTTATTACACCCAAGCATACCCTTTGATATACTCTAAGAGTCTTAAGGAATAAGTCAAAGTGTAATTCATTATATATAAGATACTATGATGATCTCAAGTCTAAGGATCATTTGTACTACTATCACTATAGAAATTCCTATTGACAGGTAAGTGAAACTCCATTAGGTATTCCTTAGCGAGTCACGTTCAAATGAACTTATTCTCTAATAAGCACCTACATACTTGCTTTAGTGTCTCCACACAAATGATCATGAGATCAATCATCCTCATCCAATGAAAAAGTTAAACGATGTACCAATCTATCCGGATTCACTAATCCCCAATTTAGTAATCCAATGATTGGGAACTATTTTAGTTCTAAGCTTTCTAAGAATTTAGATCTCATTAGAATGATCATCATCATTATTCTAAAAGCGTTGCTTAAAACTATGGGTTTATCACATATTATTAAAACAAAGACCATGTAGATAATAAATGCCTTTAATAAATAATTTTTTATTAATAAATAAATAAGATTGATTACACAAGATATGCTTTATCATCATACATGATTTGCTTGTATGCATAATACTTTCACTTAATCCTTGTCATTTTGTTTCACTTTGGATTCGTTTCTTTAAAAATATTTTCATCATCCTCGCCTTAAATGATGATATTATTGAATATCTTTGGCCCAGTAGTGCAAAGATGAATGATTTCGAAGAATATCTTTGGGCCCTGTAGTGCAAAGATGAATAGGTGTTTAGATGAACATGATTAATCGATGAATATCTTTTCATTCTGTAGTGCAAAGATGAATATTTGATTCCGAGATATATATTGATTGATGTTCTGTGGATAAAAGATAGACGATGAACTTTTAAATTCATACATGAAGATAGTAGTTTGCATTCTCTACTTAACTCTTCTAATGAATTATTATTTTCTCTCATGAATATTGATTTAAAATTTTTGTCTATTGTATTCTATTAGATTTTTCCTTGTTGAAGACTAACGATAATTTGTTGTATATTATCTTAGTCATAATATTCTTCTTTGAGCTAGTTGAGCTCACCCCTTTTTTCTTTTTGTTCCATTTTTCTTCTCGTGGAGGCGAGAATATATAATGAGTATTTAGTCGGGGTTTGGAATGAAGGTTCTAGAGAGAGTTGTTTAGTAGTCCCTCACCATTTTTGTAAAATAATGTATCAATAAATGTGATGAGGATTTATTTGAGTATAGATATTGTCTAGAAGATAATTTTTGTATTCAAACTCACAGTTTTACTGTTGTAATAATAAAAGTTGTAGTTGTTTCTGTACCATGTATTGACAACTCAGAATGGGTGATGTATACCTATTTTGGGGGCGTCACATAAGGGATGTTATTTTCTTCTCAAATGATATTATTTCTTTAAAATCATTATGCTGAAATATTGGTTGAAACTTTTTATCAACTTTGAAACTTTTTTATGCCAGGGTTACTATTTATGAGTTACTATTCACGAGTTATTATTTATGAGTTACTATTCACGAGTACTATTCACGAAGCATGGTGATGTTTTTTGTGAAATTTCTATCTTTTGGTGTCGGAGTTACTATTCACGTATACCAAGACTATTCACGATATCTGAAGACTATTCACGAATCATATACACTATTCACAAAAAAATTAAATTTTTCGTTTTTCATCCAAAATATCTATTATGGATACTAGCTTTGATTGTATACATGTTTTGATCATTCTTGAATTTTACTCCACTATGATTATTTATGAGGTATTTTGGACATGAAATAATTTGAAATACTGTAATCCTTAATATTTATTCTTTTGTTTCACCTGGATTCGTTTCATTTAAAATATTTTTCATCATCCTCAAGTCTAAATGATGATATAATTGAATATCTTTGGCTTTGTAGTGCAAAGATTAATGATTTCGATGAATATCTTTGGCCCGTAGCAAAGATGAACAGTGTTTAGATGAACATGATCAATTAGTGAATATCTTTGGCTGTAGTGCAAAGATAAATATTTAATTCCGGATATGTAAGACCCCAACTTATTATTAATGAAATTTAATTTTCTATTTATTATTTTGAAATAGTAAGGGTTGATTTGATTAATGTGGATAGTTATGGGTAAAATACTTAAATATTTCAAAATAAGCAAGTGATTATAAAATATTCATTGTTGTTCGGGGAATATTCGTTTGATCGTGGAATATCTTCATTGTCTTGGGAATATTCGTGATTTACTCAAGACGATCTTTTGTGGGCCCCATAACTGAAAGCGATTGGATGAAGAAAACGACAAATATAAGTTGTTCAAAAATAACGAGTAGTTATTACCATTAATCTTCGTTAAAATACTCGATGGTTAAACACAAGAAGACGTGGTATTGCACCAATTATTGATTCTTACGTAAAGAAGGCAATCGCTTTCAATAATGGTTACAGAATTATCGCTCAAAGATATTTTATTTTATTGATTTAATAATTCTTTGCGTTGATATTTTATATTGTTGTTGTTTCAATAATTGTCATTACACAAGATTTTTCATTATCGGCTAATAATTCATATTATCTAAATAATATTATTAGATAACATTATTGGCAATGTCTAGAAAGTTCGCTCAAGGAGAGGTTTGGTCACCTAATTGCACGCTAAGTAAGAGAGAAATTCTTATTGAAAAGCCCCTCTTCCCAGGAACTACCGGTTGTCAATATTGTGATTCTCGTAATATTATTTGTAAATAATTAATTATTGATTCATATGATGAGAAAAAAATATTGATTTTAGGTGGATATAGATGGAGAAAATTTTTAATGTGACAATTGTTGAAAATTGAAATTTTATCTTTTTATGATAAAATAATTCATTTAAATATATTATTATATTTTAATAATATAATAATGAAGATATTTTTACGATGAATGTGGGGATATATGAGTATATGTGGAGGAGTATTTTTGTTACCAAAAATATTTAAAGCATGTTTTTGTGTGTGATGGACCTTATTTCTCGATCGAAATTTGATTATAGCACCGTAAAATCGCCTGTTTGTGGATTTTGGTCAATTTTGTTTGGAATTTGGAAAATCTTTCTTCCGCAAAGTTGTAGAGAATTGAATTTCCTATAAAAACTCGCTAGATTCAATTTTCTAACAAAAGGGCTATTTATTGTGAATTATTGAAGTTCAAGTTCAAATAATTGATTTTTGAAAGTTTTAATTATTTTTATTTACAAAACGTGTTTTTCATTTTGTTTCCCTCATTTAACATGTGATAGGGCTGAGTTCAGATGGTAAAAGCATGCGATGAAGTTTTGGAAAAAATATAATAATATTTAATAAATTTTCTACTTTTGGTGTTCTAAAGATTTTCCTATAAATAGGTGTTTAGGTTAGAATTAAAAATTACACCGTAAACTCAAGTTTCTCTCTTTATATTATCGAGCGTATTCTTGTGAGTATTTTGAGTATATTTTGAGTATTGCTATACTCGGTGCAAGTTCAAGTCATAGCTTTATATCAGGTGTTCAAATTTAGAAGACTTGATCTTTACGAGGTAAGTGGATATTATTTTTTTTCGTAATGATATTATTTCTTCAATATCATTATCTTTGAAATATTGATCTCAAGTTTTATCAAATTTGGAACTTTTGGTGTCTGAGTTACTATTCACGATATCTGGCACTATTCACGATAACGACATTATTCACGAATACTTAAGACTATTCATCGAAAAATAAAAATTTTCCTTTTCGTCTAAAATATCTATTTTGGATACTAGCTTTGATTGTATCCATGTTTTGATCATTCTTGAATTTTACACCGCTATGATTATTTTGAGGTATTTTTGAACATGGATAAAACAAATACGAATCCTTAATCCTTAATCCTTGTCATTTTGTTTCACTGGATTTGTTTCTTTAAAAATATTTTTCATCATCCTCAGTCTTAAATGATGATATTATTGAATATCTTTGGCCTGTAGTGCAAAGATGAATGATTTCTGAAGAATATCTTTGGCCTGTAGTGCAAAGATGAACAGGTGTTTAGATGAACATGATTAATCGATGAATATCTTTCGCTTCAGTAGTGCAAAGATGAATATTTGATTCCGAGATATATATTGATTGATGTTACAGGATAAAAGATAGACGATGAACTTTTAAATTCATACATGAAGATAGTAGTTTGCATTCTCTTCTTAACTCTTCTAATGAATTATTATTTCATTGCTAATATTGATTTAAAACTTGTTGTCTATTGTATTCTATTAGATTTTTCCTCGTTGAAGACTAACGATAATTTGTTGTATATTATCTTAGTCATAATATTCTTCTTATCGGGCTAGTTGAGCTCACCCTTTTCCTTTTTGTTCCATTTTTCTTCTTAGGATGCGAGAATATAGCGAAAGTATGCAGCCTGGGGTATAGAATGAAGGTTCTAGAGAGAGTTGTTTAGTAGTCCTCACTATTTTTATAAAATAATGTATCAATAAATGTGATGAGGATTTATTTGAGTATAGATATTGTCTAGAAGATAATATTTGTATTCAAACTCATAGTTTTACTGTTGTAATAATAAAGTTGTAGTTGTTTCTGTACCATGTACTGACAACTCAGAATGGGTGACATATACCTATTTTGGGGGCGTCATAAGATATATATTGATTGATGTTACAGGGATAAAATATCGACGACGAACTTTTAAATTCATATATGAAGATAGTAGTTTGCATTCTCTACTTAACTCTTCTAATGAATTATTATTTCCGCCGCAAGGATTGATTTAAAAGCGGTTGTCTATTGTATTCTATCGATTTTTTTCTCGTTGAAGACTAACGATAATTTGTTCTATGTTATCTTAGTCATAATGTTCTTTATTGGGCTAGTTGAGCTCACCCTTTTCCTTGTTGTTCCATTTTTCTTTAGGAGGCGAGAATGTAGTAAAGTAGTACTAGTCGGGTGTGGAATGATGGTTCTAGAAGTGGTTCTAGTAGTCCTCTCACTATTCGTAGAATAGTATATTAATAATTGTAATGAGGACTTATTTGAGTGTGGATATTGTCTAGATGACAATATTTGTATTTAAACTCACGCTTTTTATGTTGTATTAATAAAGTTGTAGTTGTTTCGTGCATGTATTTTTTTGTGAATTTCGGAATGGGTGTCAGTATATCTATTTTGGGGCGTCGCAGAGAACTTCATTATTCCATTCCTTATTATTACATTGGAATAACTGTATCTGTGGCCTACCCTATACTTGGTGACATTCTTCTATTATTGCGTTTAATATCACATCATGCTATACTGCAGGACTGGTTCCATCATTTATTATTCCGCATTTATTATTATGTTGGAACATCCCGCTTGATTGTGAATTTCACCCGATTCGTTCCGTTATTATTATTCTGTTGAATAACCGCCTATGCTAAGTATCGCATGCATGGTGATATCTTTTGTTATTCCATTCGGTAGATTATACTCGGTTGATTAAAATTTTGACTTCTATACTCCATGAAATTAGTGGAATATCCTCGATATTTTTGCGCTTCATCCAAAGATCTTTTTCGTGAAAATATTCTTACGAGTATTCTTGAATTTTACTCTACAAAGCAGTATTATGTTGACAATTTGGATGTTATTGGTTCCTAGATAAATTAATTCTTGAACTTGTTTAATTGAATTCTTATATCATTGTCATCATCCTCATGTTTATGTTATGTTGAAAGTCATCTGTGGTCTGTAGTGCATAGATGGACTTGGTATGATTATGACCGAGGATTTATTCGGTATAATCGCTTAACCGTAATGTTACAAATGATGTGAAAATTAAAAGTTCTCATTGGCGTGCGTAGTGCATTGATAGGCGATTTTTGGTATGATTATGGCTATGAATTCTCTTGCCGAGGAGTAAAGATGAATTATTTTATGGCATGATCAAGACATGGTTGATGAAAACACGATTATCTTTTCGCGCCCGTAGTGCATGGATAATTCGTGGTCGTGATACTAAAAATATCCTTGGCACGTAGTGCGGGGATGATTTAATGATGTGGATTATTTATCGAAATGAGTCTCGGTGATAAAAGTGATGAAAAACTTTTTAAATCATAAAAGATAGTAGATTATATTCTACTTGACTCTTTTAATGGATTGCTTATTATTACTGCAGTTAAACTTGATGTCTATTGCATTTTATCGGTTTAACATTGTTGGAGGCTAATGATAATTTATTCTCGCATTATTTTAGTCATAATATTTTTCTTTCGGGCTAGTTGAGCTCACCTTTCTTTCATCCTTTCTTCAAGAAATGAGAATATAAATTGGGGACGCAGTGGGGAGCAGTGAGTGATGGTCCGAGAGGATAGCATTAGTAGTCCTCACTATTTTTTGTGAAATGGTGTGATAATAATTGTAATGAGGACTCCTTTTGAGTTTGTATAATCTCTAAGTAGACAATAATTGTATTCAAACTCACGATTTATGTTTTTTGTCGTATTGTATACTGACAGTTGTCATTAAGTAAGTTGTATTTGAATTACGTATCATGTATATCATGACCCAAGATGGGTGATGATACCTAATTTCAAAGGCGCCACATCCATTATTATAAAAAACTAAAAATAGTAATTACTTTATATAATCTTATGGTATTACTAAGGATTGGGGTATATATATGGCCTGGCCTCCAAATAATCATAAGAATCGTTTAACTAAAATCTAAGCGATTATAATATAGCGACAATTTTTTTCGTCATTATAAGATGAAAATCGCTTTTTATCATCAGTAATAATTGAAAAAATCGTAACTATAGTCAATTTATTTTTAGCCCGGTTGAGAGTCTGACCATATATATATATGACAAGAATTATGTACAATTCCTTTATTATAACCTCTCCGATGAGGATTAAGTCATTAATTAACGTATGACCAACTAAAATAAAAATAAATAATCATAATAAAATAAATAAATAATTACAAAGAAATGATGCAATTAGTGTTGGAAAAATTTATGAAACTCTTATTAAGCATAGGGCCTTATTTCATGGACGTGGTCTATTGCCATTCGCTGCTCCGCGTGTTACAAAACACGTGGACCCCACCAACATATCACGCGCTCCACTTGTCATTATTCTTTTTAATTTCCCCTACCATTTTTGATGCCGACTCTCTCTCTCCAAAATCTGCGCATGCTCTCTCTAATAAGCTATCGTCACTTCCCCCACTTGAAACAAGGTAATTGTTAAATTTATAATATTTTTTATTATTTTTATAATAAAAATATCGTTGTAGATATATAGCGACGGTAAAAATTATCGTTATAGAATTTATAACAACATTTTTATTGTCGAAATAATAACTTTTGTTATGAATTTAACAATTCCCACCAAACAAATGTGTTCAACCCTCTTCCTCTCGGTTAACACGTGTATCTAATAATAGGTCAACTATATCCTTTTATATGAATTATTATTTTCATTAATAAAAATTAATATTTTTATACGTTTTTTCTCGCATTAATATAGAACTCATTTGTTATTTATGTCAGTAAGATTTTATCTAACTATTACTTTTATTTGTAAAAATATATATCGATTTTCTATATATATTTTAAAACTAGATGTATATATTTAAATTAAAGATTTTTAAGAATAATTTGAGAGGATATATATTGTCAAAGTAAAATAATAATTTTATATTCTTAGAGTAATAAGTATCACTTAAAATGTTAAGTATCGTTACAACAATTGTAAAAATATTGCTAAATATATACTATTAATTATTCTGCTTGCTAGCATCATTTTAATCTGATCACAATATCAATAATATAAGTGTCGCTAAATATGTATTTATTCTGGTAGCGTCAATTTTCTCCGACAATATCAACAATATAATTTTATGTTATTAAATGTACATTAATATTAGTTAAAAGTTTAGTATAATGGTACGTATTTGCATGGACACCACAAATGATAGTTTTAAAGTGATGACAAATCAAAAATATCCTGTTATTTATCATTTTAAAATAAAAATATGACTCTATTTAAAATAAATTAAAATATATATATAATTTAAAAATAGGAAGAGTACAAAAATAAAATTATATATTGTATCTATTTTAAATTTAGAGATATAATTTGACTTTTGAGATCAAACGATTTATATATTAAATTTTAAATTGATGTAAAATTATTTAATTTAATTGATATAATTATAATTGTATATTACATAACAAAAATAATTAATCACAAAATTTATTTTATTCTAAATTTTTATGAGTCATATCAATTTTAAAATTTTAATATATATTATTTGATTTGAAAAATTAAATTATAATCAAATTAATACTAACTATATTGCTTGCTACCCATGCGCCTACCAACACTATTCTCATTTTTTCCAAGTAGTGTCTAAATATCTAGTAACAAATAACAATCGATTACAGTAATACAGAAAATCCGTGAAACCGTGGGTAACACAATCATCATTTGACTTTTATATATTAAGGCTTTTATTTTTATTTTCTTATTATTTTTGTGGATTATTTATTATGTTAGATATATTTTTGCTAGTATAAAAAGGGGGTTAGCTCACATTTAGCACATTCCATTGCCTACCCACACCAAACCCGTTTCCCTCCCTTGCCCATTCTTCTTTCTTTTGTTTTTGCTTCTCTCTATAGCTAGAGTTCTGTTTTAGGGTTCATCTAAACAATTCTCTCTCACACAGTTACACACAGTCATATATACTTAAGTTTACATTGAGATATAGATACATACATACATACATATATATATATATATATATATATATATATATATATATATCATGGGTGAAGCTGTTGAGTTCTTCCAATATTCAAATGGTTTGTCATCTAAAGTTAATGCACAGTCTGTTGATGATGGATTAGTTGTCAATGGGAGACCCTTGAATGACGATATTCATTCATGGTTTGAAGAAGAGATTGATGTTGATCTCAAATGGTCTTTTGCTTTGAACAGGTTTATGATCATCTTTAATTACTCATGCATATATATATATATATATATATATATATATATATATATATATATATATATAGGTTCCATCTCTCTAAAGTCAATCTTAAAAAATGAACCAAAACTTTAACTGTCTTTCTTTTGGTGTTATGCATGACGGTTTGATCGTAAAATATAAAAATCTTTTAAAGGTCAAAACTGTCGCCATGTACACCAAAAAAAAAAAAGTTCGTCTTTGGTTCGCTTTTTAAAGTTTCGCTAGAGTGGATCTCCGTATATATATATATATATATATATATATATATATATATATATATATATATCCACAAGTTTAATGTTATTGGAAGCAACCTTTTTTTGTTGTCATAAAAAAAAACTTTTGTTTAAGGTGATTAATTTCATAGTTTGGATTTAATTATATATATATATATATATTATATCTAGTGTGCTGCACAAAGGGACGAGTGATTACCAGGACATAGCATTCTTTATTAAAATTACGAGTTTTGGAGAGGCGGTGGCATTTTTTGTAAATACGGTGATGGCATTGTATTATTAAAATAGTTTTATTCCAAAAGAGAACTACGTACGAACTAGAAGTATAATTAATAATTAATATTGATTTTATGAGAAATTTATATATCCAATTTATATATATATATATATATATTTATATTATATGTATAATGTCGATCTGTAGGTTTTGGTGATTGATGGGAAGATGCAGAGTGCTGAGATTGATGAGTTTATTTATCATGAATGCTTAATCCATCCACCACTCGTTATCACACCCAAGTGAGTATTTTTACCAATTATATATATATATATATATATATATATATATATATATATATATATATGGGAGTTAATATTAATTACTTGTTGTTTACTTTTGTTGTCATAATTTTGATTAATTGTGTATTAATTTCATTTTTTTCTTTAATTATCTTTCTGTTTAATTCTCAAGTATATTGCACAAAGGGACGAGTGAGTACCAGGACATAGCTCTTTTTGGATAAAAGAGATTTGGGAAGGTGATGAGTATATTAATTAGTTTTTATTTGGTACAAAGAACTACGAACTAGTATAATTAATTAATATTAATTGATTATGAGGAATTTATATATCCAATTTTTTTAGTTCTTGTATATTGGTTTATTTATATGTAATAATGTCGATCTGTAGGTTTTGGTGATTGATGGGAAGATGCAGAGTGCTGAGATTGATGAGTTTATTTATCATGAATGCTTAATCCATCCACCACTCTTATGTCATTTTAAGTGAGTTTACCCAATTATATATATATATATATATATATATATATATATATATATATATATATATATATTATTCATAAAAGTCTTTAAGTGTTTATTATCCACACAAAAAATCTTGCATTAATGAAATTAAATGCACCACAAAAAGTTCAATTTTCCCTAATGACATTATTACTTTTTAAAATTAAATATATTAAAAATGCATTTTTTTACACATTTTCATAACAAAACGACACTTTTAGATGCATTTCGAAAATAATATATTAAAAGACACAATAATTATTACAACTTTACAAGGGTACTCATTAATTAGCATTTGTCACGATATAAAATGTGTACATGCTTGTAAATATTTTTTGTTTCTTAATTTTTGAGTCTCCTTCCTCATAAATCATAATTATGTAGCTGTAGTTGGAGAATTAATATTTGGTATATAATTCAATTATATATTATTTCCATTTGCAGCCCAAAGAGTGTGTTCATAATGGGAGGTGGTGAAGGGTCTGCTGCAAGAGAAGCACTCAAGCACAAATCAATTGATAAAGTGGTCATGTGTGATATTGATGTGGTATATTTATAGGCTAGCCTTTTTTTTCCCAATTAAATTTTAATATATTGAGGCTATATTTAAAATTTAGAAAATTCCAAGGAAAAAGAAATTATAAAACTGAAATTTAAAAATTTCTTTAAATTTGATTTGATTGATCTATCATTGTGGTACACTTGATGTCTTACTTCTAAAAAAAATTCACATAATTGGTTAGGTGTATTACAATACATTTAATTTTGTTGATTCCATTCTCTATCGTGCTTTTATATCGGGTTCTCCAAAGAACACGAACAATAGAATATGAACTATGATACCGTCGTCATAGGACTATAGCGACGGTACGAACCGTCGCCATAGTAACCGTCTTTCTTCGTTGGACCGTATAGCCATGTATATATATTATATATGGATAATATGACTTTATATATATATATAAAAGATGACAAAAACAATAATTAATAATATTTTAGTTTGACTATTGTTATGTTGAAATAGATTGCTGCATATATTGTTATTATGGATATAATTTTAAGAATAAAATATGTTGTATATATTTACCATAATCCTACATTTAATATTTTTAATTTTGTGGTTTAAATATTGTGTGGATGATGTCACTAATGTAATTAGTGCAGGAGGTAGTTGATTTCTGCCGTAGGCATTTGACTGCAAACAAGGAAGCCTTCTCACACAGCAAGCTTGACCTTGTGATTAATGATGCCAAGTGAGCTCTTCTTCTTCTACAAATTATGTCCAATTACATGTGTGTGTGTGTGTCTTTCTTATCATGCGACTATTCTTTTCTCTAATAATAACTTAATAAGAGAGATAAAGACACTGGAAAAATTAAGGATATTATTACATGATGATCATGGATTTTGATGATGATGATGATAATAAAGGGTTGAACTTGAGGAGAGGAAAGAAAAGTTTGATATCATAGTGGGAGATTTGGCAGATCCAGTTGAAGGAGGGCCTTGCTTTAAGCTCTATACTAAATCATTCTATCACCAAATTCTCAAGCCTAAGCTCACTCACAATGGCATCTTTGTTACGCAGGTAACTCTCTTCATATGCTGAAATTAAGAACCAATTTTCGCATACATATACGTACACTATATATATATCTTAAAATAGCAAGTTTAAGCTAAACTTGTATGCCTATGTCCCATTTTGCAGGCTGGACCAGCAGGGGTGTTCACTCACAAGGAGGTTTTCTCATCTATATACAATACAATCAAACAAGTCTTCAAGTGTAAGTATATCTCTCAAGAACTGATAATTGCACTACATGAAATTTATTTAGCAATTTAACATTGAAATTTTTATGTTTGTGCAGATGTACTTGTATACACAGCTCATGTGCCATCTTTTGCAGATACTTGGGGATGGGTTATGGTAAGTAATTAAGGATGAAAAAAATGCTTAAAAAGTTTTAAGATAAAACTTACTAAACGTAAACGGATGATTAATACAGGCCTCGGATCAGCCATTCTGCATCGACCCTGCAAAAATAGACGAGAAAATCGAAGAAAGAATCAATGGGGAACTAGACTACTTAAATGGCGCTTCACTCTACTCCTCCACCATCCTAAACAAGACTATTTCCGAGACGCAAGTTTATGAAACTCCATCATTTTGACAATGTCCTTGTTTTATGATATGATTTTTGAGAACTGCCATTGTTTTCCCGTTACAGGCTGAAGAACGAAACTCATGTTTACACCGAGGACAATGCAAGATTCATCCCCGGTCATGGAGTGGCGTTCCACCGCATCTAAGAGCTCAGGACTTGGGTTGGGTTGGGACAAATGGTGTACATAGATAAACAACTACTACTGCACTACACGTACGAGGAATTGGGGATTTGTTTATAGAGTTCTTTAAGGAAGTCTATAACAATGGTTTTATGCATTTGGTTTTAGGTTACAATAGATTTGCTTAAGCCTATCCTTGCTTTAAACAAGTCTATATTACATGTAAGACTTTCCATCTATGTCAAAAAGAGTTCAAGTCTTTTTCGGAGTTGATTTTATTGACTTATTAGTTAACCGCTAAGAAAGGTGCTTTCACAAACAAAACTAAGTTATACAATTAACTTACTTGAGCTGTTGAGCACAATAAAAAAGGTAACAAATAACATAAAAGGTAAGCAAATAACACAAAACCTCATTTTCTTTCTTTTATCTATCGAGAGACTAAAATCAAATACTAGTAGATAAACAAATAAGATAGCTAAATTGAAGTACCCATTTTCAAGTGCATGAGATCAAATATATATAATTAAAAACAGAGTTGCAAATAACATAAACTAAACAAGTTCAACAATAATTGAGAGATAAAATTAACAAGAAACTTCACATAATTGTCATTTGTTAACCCCGCTTGACAGGATCAAAGTTGGAGACACCAATAACAGCCCCAAGAATGGCAACCAGCACGACGCCGCCAGCACCAATGCTGAACAAGAAGTTATTAAGTGATGGGGTGAGGCCTGAAGCTGCCTCAGCCGCATCTGGCATCACCATTGAAGCTGTCAATGCAGCTGCAGCTAGCCCTGTGATTGCCTTTTCCTTCAAAGAGGCTTGGACTTGAAGCCTAGCTTTCGATTTTGAGTTAACAAACACAGCCTTATTTGATGGCTTCATAAAAGCACCAGATAATGATGGGGATTGTAGACCCTTCTGGCTAGCAGTGGTTAATGGCATCGCCATTGAAACTGAAGCCATTTTTTGGGGTGGGTTTGGTGTTTCTCTCTGTTCTTTACAGGGATGGAATTTGAGAAGTTTTAAGTGTTGGTTCAGAGATGAGAAGGGGTTAGATAGGAGGGGATGGAAAGAGAAAGTGAATGAGAGGTGGAAGTTGGAGATTTTTAGCTGGCTTGTCAAATATTTTGTGTCCTACGTGGAGACTTTCCCATCCTGGTTTCTGGGATAGGGTTATCTATTCAGACGGGAAAACATATAAACTGTTATTGACTTTATAGCAAGCTTCTTCTTTTATAATATATACTTATTAATATTTTTAGTTTTTAGATAAATAATATTTTTATAAGAAAACTTTGATATTTCAAAAAATCCCTTCTCGCATGTTGGTCTCACATTTGAGATTAGATAAATAATATTTTTATATGAAAATTTTGATATTTTAAAAAAACCCTTCTCGCATGTTGGTCTCACATTTGAGAGAGATCTTGTGAAAATATCAATTTTTCCTTATAAAATTTACAGTTCTCTTATTTTAAGCAATAAGCAGCTTAGGGCCCTTTCATTCAGCTGTTCTTAGGCAAAAAAATTAAACATTCCTGTGTTTCTTGATTATTTCAAAGCTTATTTGAATTTATAAATTATACTTTTTTAACCCATACAATTATAATTATATATGAAGCTGTACATGTCCAAAAGCTATAGACGCAGTTTCAGTAATATGGACCAAGGCAACAATACTTAACAAGAACATCAAAACAAAAGTCCCAACAAACACAAGAAGCATATCGAAGAGTAAAAGTAGCACCATTGATTTGTCTACGGCTAGAACAATACCTATAGCGAAAACAATGCAGTTCTCTATTCTTCGTCTAAGTTACACAGCAGTACCTTCCTCGATGCAACCCTACTTACAGGATACAAACTATGACCATAAAGGCTTATCACCTGCCAAGAAAATCTGAGCACTGTACTTCAAATACGGAGAGTTGAAACACTCGCGGCCTTATCATTAGCACCTGTCATTCACAAATCCCAAACAGAAAAAAGGAATTTTTGTTAATGTGTAGAAATCTTAAGTTTTCTCATATTTGATACAAAAATCCTAAGTTATCTCTTATTTGATACAAAAATCATTGAGAGCAGTTGTAGTATAATAAAACTTCATTACATTTCCACTATTCTTACGAAGCATAAATTGTAGTATTTTGTTTATACCCATGAACTATAAAATCCTACAGGTTGTAATGTAAAACAGTCTAAAATAGACATACATTACATATTGTAGCAACCTGAGCAAACAGAATATAATTTTGGATTACCCGTTGCATCACAAAATACTTCAAAACCAAAAGTACGTATGCCAGGTGCCTAAATCACAGATTAACTAGATAACTTATAATGTCACTATGAGGATATTAATGCCTGGTTCAAAATACTGCAAACGAGGGCCACATTCAAGCTGATAACCTGTTGAGCACGTATTTGTTAATATTAATTATGGTTTAATTTTTGATATAGCTTCTGGTGTCAATCAGTCATGTATAACTTGAATAATAAACTTTTTCACTTTCTTTCTAAACTCTATAAGTTACCACCTTTCACCTGACAAGTCTAAATAGAACCAACTCTATTGAATATAAGAAACAAATAAGATACAGAATTTAAAAATTCATTCTTGGACTGGGTGACGATCATAGGGACCCCAAACTTGGTAATTTCTCGAGTTTAATGGCGAAGTTTGTGGCCCAAAATTCCTTCATTTAGGTAACTTCATCTTTATTGAATACAAGATAAAAGAGAACAGAATGCATACTTTAACTCTAAGCAAGAGATGGAATCATCTGGTTACTTCTGAATTGATGAGGTGAACTTCTTGGGGAAGCAGATTGTATCTGATATTCAGCTCATCAAATATTTTCTTCATCTCTATGACCAGTTCTGATCTTCGCCTGCTCTTCTCACCAAATTCTTGAAAGTTCATCGTATGATTGAAAAAGAGAGCCATCTTTATCTTGTTTACATTCTCAATCTCCTTCACCACCATATTGTGGTTAGGATGCCAGTATTGGGGAGTTCTCTCTAAATACCTGACATGCAGAAAAAAACAGAGAGAAAACATACTGATGTAGGAGACAACTCAGACAAGTAACAAACTGAATTCAGTGAATCCAAAAACTCAAATAAAATCCCACATGAATATTTCTTACAAGTATAGTTCTAAGAATTAACTTACTTTAACTATCCACATTAATAAGAGGAAGGTACATTGTCATGACATCAACGAGGATAAAAATAATTCTTTGAAGGGAATCATGAAAAACCTTGGGCTTCGGTAAGATTGCAATGGAGAAATAGGTAAAGGTCTTATCATAGATAACTGATGACTATACATAATGAACAAACTGAAAATAATGGATCAGAGGTGGATTGCTAAATTTTAGTTAATATTCCCAACAAAAGTCGACTACTTTATCTATTATTTTAAACTATTTTCAAAATTTTTCAAATTGTTGATGTGGCATACTCCACCTCAAAGATAGTTAATGTTGTTAGAGATAAAAAAACAGATATATTGAATAGTTGTAAAATAATTTGTATCTTTAGCAATGTTGAACACAAGCTAATTGTTAGAGATAAAATAGATGTATTGAATAGTTGTTGTTATCTTATTTCAAATAGTACTAAAGCCTTATATATAGGCTACAAGTTGAGTAGTGGTCAAGTATGTGTGGGCAACAAGTATACTTGGTGACCAAGTAATAATAATAATATACTCTAATACTCTCGCTCAAGTTAGAAGTCTTATATCACGACTTACAACTTGTTGCATAACAAAATAAAAGACTCAAAAACAACTACTAAGGACTCCTTGCCTAATAATAATTTACTCTAATACTCCCCCTCAAGTTGGAAGTCTTATATCAAGACTTGCAACTTGTTACATAACATAATCTTAAAAATAAAAGACTCAAACTAATTACAAAGATTGAGGCCCTCTTCAATTTGCATAGAAAAAAATTGATTGTTTTTACGTCTAAAGTTAGATTTCTCACCCTCGGTATATAACTTCACACATCCATTTTCCAAGTATATCATGTGCCGGCAATAACGGAGAATACTCGTCTCCCATAACAAATGTAAAGGACTCTCTATCCTTCAAAACAACTACGAAAGACTCCTTACCTTCCAAAAATAACAGAGTACTCTCTAACCTCCCACAAAATTGAAGGACACATTCCTTCCTGAAATCTCGGCCCCATGTAATCCTTAGTTTCCAATGAACCATCCATTTACATGCACATTCAACCAGAGAAATAACTACTAAGGACAAACCATTTTTGTTTCACCACAAAAACAAACGACCATAGATTTTTATTTTGTTTTCTCTAAAAAAAAACAGAAAAAGAACTGCAAGAAGAATAGATACCCGCCGCCGACTATGTGATCTTTGGCGGAGAAAACTTTAGTGGGTCTCCAGAAATCAAACTTTGATACCATGTTAGATAAAAAATAAAATAGATGTATTGAATATTGTTTTTGTGACCAAGTATGTTGCAAACCAAGTAATAAAATATTATAATATATATGGGTTATCCAAATTAGTTAAAAAGTAGTGATCAAGACGAAGTCAAAGCGTGTGGATGAGAACAAGCATACTTGGTGACCAAATAATAATAATATTATAATAATATATTCTATTTTATTTTATTTTACAAAATCATAATATTAAAAATAATAAAATAATTTAGAATAAACAATAATTCTAATTAATACCAAATTATGTAATTACTATAAATGACAATTTAAGTTATCAAGACATGTGTGAAGCTAAATGAACGATAATTACCGGATTTGTATTTTTTAAGAGTTTTTATTTTTAATTAAATTAAACTAATATTGCACACTAGAATTTCTCTCATGTCTGCTTTCATTTACTGCTCAAATGGGCTATACCACCTATATGAGACTCCACATGATGTCAATTGCTTGTGTTGATTTCACATAACTATGATGGAAGAGATTTTAGTGACTAATGAAGTAGTATGGCTTCGGTGGATAGCAAAAATATTAGAATTTCTTTTCTTTTGATCTCAAAGTGACAAATAAAAAACAAAGAACTCCTTTAAGTTCCAAAACATAAGATTCATTTCAACAAGGCTATTTGTCACATTTTCAAAATTAATACTGAAGTTTTGGTTAATCAAATGCATTAAAAATAAACAAAAGTTGTAAATTTGAATATTTATTTATTTAATATTTATATGAATATAAAAAAAAAAAAAATATATTTATTTTTTCTAATAATTTATTATATTCACTTATGCATGTTGTAACAAGTCATCAAATCAGTCATTAATAAGTAAATGAACTTAATAAAGATATATATTTAATATTTATATGAATAATATATAATTTTTTATTTATCTAAAAAATATCAAATCACAACAAGAAATGAACAAGTCAAGTTAAAACAGTAAAATCACATCACATTCATAACCACTAAGCAACAAATTCAATATAAAAAATCAACACATTCCTTTGAAACTACGTTATTTAATAATTAATTATATTCCAATTTCCTGTTACTGCTAATATTATTTTTATTTTTTAAAACTACATTAGTTAATAATTAATTACATTCCAATCAACACATCATTTGAACTGCATTAGTTTGTTAAACGGTCTTTTTTTTTTTCTTCCTGCTACTGCTAATATTATTTTTATTTTCTTGAAACAGCAAATATATTTTTTTTTTATTTGATTTATCCAAATTCCAAAAGAGTTGAACCTGCAAATTGCAAAATTACAATGAGAATCAGGCTGCTGTGAAAAAATAACCTATAAGTATACTACAACCAGTTCAAATCAGACTCATAAATCAGACGCATAAACCATAGTATGCAGCCCACTAAACAAAAAAATAACAGCCCACTAGCCCAGCAAACCCATAGACCATAACAGTACGCAACAGAAGTGCAGAGCAAAGAGAAAATCAGAAACAAAAAAAAACGAGTTGAAGTCTCAGAGAAGAGAATAAAAGAAAAAGAATATAGAAGGAGTATAGAGAAGAAGAGTAGAAGAGTCAAAGAAGAAGAAGAAGAAGAGTAGAAGAAATAGGAAAGAGGAAGCATACCGAAAGTCGACGCCTCTGCAGTCGGCAGGTGAGTCCCCTTTCTTGCTCTTGCTCTCTACTCTTGCGACTCGTTTCTCTCTATCTGCTCTTCCAAAGTCACAATCGATCAGTCGAATCAAACTTTATTTTACTTCTTTTTTATAACCTAGTTAAGCTTCGGGTCGAACCAAACCTGCTTTGTCCAAGGCGACCGCTTGGCCATATAGTCGTCCAAGTCGCGAGCAAATCGTCTGAGTCGTTGGCTGGGTCACCTTTCTCCCCTCCAACCAAGTAGCCCAAATGACTTCCCAAAATATACCGACTGGACGCCTAGTGGTCGCCTAGGCGGCGACTTGATAACAACGCTAAAAACCAAAAATAACAAGTAACTTTGACCTAGAGTATCTATCAATCTGCCTACATCTACCACTACACAGACAACCTCATTGGTAATACTATGATACTTTTAATAATTTTTACTACTTTTAAGCTAATATATTAAGAAAGCTGTGTTAATAGCTAAATTAACTCCTTTAGTTCCAATTAAAGAATCCTTTCCCTTCCAGGGACTCCAAAAATTAGGCGCCCTCTTGGAAAAAGTTATGCTACTAAATCTTAAGCTTCTAAATTTACCATTAATAATACATATCCTTATGCTACATGTACATTTTGTATTACTTTAAATTAGTGGAAGAAAAGTAGATCATATTTAATTTTTCTTCTTATAAGTTTCCTTTCAAACGCTGAATTCTACTCATTATTTTTTGCAAACAGGATGTGCCAGAGCTATAAATGCTGTAGCAATCCTAACAGAAGATAGCTTTACAACTTATTGGCAGAGAATATTGACGGATTAAGAAATTAAATCGACTCACTCAAATAATCAGTTGCTCATTATTATACTATCAAACATAGAAGAGATATAAGTACTTCTTAATAGAGGTAGAATAAGGCAACATATACGCACCTCTGAATCTTATCTTTTAGAGCCCCAATCTTCTCCACAGGTGTCATGAAGTCAATGGAAAATTCCAATGAATCTCCCATATCTGGACTCCTATAGAAATTGCTGATGGCCTTTGTAGCTAAAACTGAATTTGGATAGTATACTTTTTCATTATCAAATCTCAAGAAGACTGTTGTTAAAATATTCATCTCTTCGACTATCATCTGCCAAATTGCATACAGATAAAGAGTTAATCAGTTACTCCTATACAACCAAATAAAAATCATAAAAAGCATCTACTAGAAGCTACCTGAACACCTTCAATGACACAACGGTCACCAACATCAAATGGATGCATCACAAATACAAATATAATAGCTTCAAATATAGTCTTGCAAGTGTTTCCAAACAAAAAGGCTGCCGCCACAAGCTGTGATGAGAGGAAGACGAGTACTTTGGTTGTTGCAATTTCCACCAAAAGTAGCCACACGATAGTAATGATAACAATTAAGATCGCCGTAACAAGGCTGTTCAATTGCTTTACAGCTGTTTTGGTATCATTTAAAGCATGGGCCAAAGCTTTCCGACCATTATAAACCTTCACCTGCACAAATAACAAGGATTTTTGAACATTGATAAACGAGTCTTTGCTCAGTGTTTCTTCTAATGGTAAACTTATCTACAAATTAAGCAGGAAAAGTTCTAGCTAGTCGGGTTTTTTTAAAAAAGCAAGTCTCTTGCCAGTCATACTACTTGAATAAACCCAGCCTTCTTTAGGGTTAAATGGGTGGGGAGAGTTACCTCCCATCCCATGTCCCAGCCATAGAACCAGAAAAACAATACAAAAACATTTACTAAAAAGAACCAGACTACCAGTTGTAATTAAATGACTCTAAATTTGATCGTCATAGCTATCTAAAGTGTTCCTTTAATACAATTTTTTATGCGACTTGAGCAGGACATATGCTCTAGGAACTTCAGCATCATTTATTGCTTCGTAACTCCATATGGTAGAAGACATTTAAATCTGGAATTGTACAGCAATTATTCTACCTTGTTAGTCAATCTAAGAGTTCAGGCTGCGAATACAGTAGATTTGAGATTTCAAAACTAATCAGAAACCACAAAACTAAATGAGAACTTCCATACCGACCAATCCTATGAGAAAGAGGATAAAAAGACGTACCACCCATTCCGTCAAAGCTTTCCTGTCTATTTGTCCTGTTTCAGCAACATCGATCAGTGGAAACACAAGATCAACCTCCTCCTTAATCATGAATCTCCTTAGGTCCAATTCATCAATGTACCTACGCATTTAGACAGAAAAAATTTTAATTAATACAGGAGAAAGGGGGATAAGAAAAAATATCAACTTATCAGAAACATCCTCAAGACAAGTTTCTCACTCGCAACCAGGCTGAGCCACATTCTTGAAAACGTGATAGGCAGCAGCAATTGCCTCCATCTCGTTGGTTATCTCCTTATCAGCCTGTTCAACATTCCCATCAAAATCACTTTCATCTAGGGCATTAGAGATAGTCGACAACCCTGAATTAGATATCACGTCAACTAACATCTTCATGGTCCAAGCAGAAACTTTTTCCCGCTTCATCTCATGAAGCTTGCTCATGTCAATCACCCCCTTTTTAGTTCCTTCTTTCCCTTGCTTTCCTTTCTTTGTGCTCCGGAAACTAAACTGACTAAAACTATTTGTTTTTCCAAGCATCTCAGCCGATTCCAAAAGTGGAGGCCCTGACAAGACCTGGAGAACATACTGGTGGAAGATTGATTCCTGAACCCTATCAAAGAACGTGGTCACATGGAAAGATGATGCCAACATTTTAAGAAGCAAAGTCTTAAAGAGCCACAAGAATGAGCCAACGAGCAGAGAAACAATAGTCCAAGTAATATAATCCAAAACCCGTGTGCCAGTGGCTGATCGCTTGACCCCGTGATTGAACAACGAAAGCCAAGTAATAAGAACCAAAGTCAACCAAAGACAGACCCGAGCACTCTTTTTTAAACCGTGAACGAAATATAACACCTTCTTTCTCAACAAAAAGTTCAATTCAATCAACAAAACCACAAAATGCATAAACCAAGTGGTGAACAACAAGCCAGAAAAGGTCACCATTACGAGCAAACACCATTTCCATATCTCCAAACCCCAGAATGTTGTATACTCCAACTTATCAATGGTCAAGCAAGCAATCAAATTCCCCAAAATGAACAGAAAGACCAACCATTCAATCAAAGCCTTAATTTTCACCCTCTTATACTTCAATTTATTACGAATACTCACTTTTTTGTAAATCTCCTCATCCTCATCCACTCCTCCCACACCTCTAGGGGAAGCCATCAACGGCGTTCTTGGAGTAGTTATCGACACACTCCTAACTGTATCTTTGAATGAAGTATTAGTGGAAGCCACTCTACTATTGGGTGAAGCCCGAGCAGACATATTTCTAATAGGTGAAGTACCATTTGGGTTCATATGTTCTTGCATCAATGAGATATTTTCTTCAAGCATATGTGAATCAACATCAACAGGTTGTTCTCCAAATCTTGATTTGGGTTTCAAGTACACAGACCTGGCAAGCGATTTTCGTCGAGTTAGGATTTCTTTTGTGGGAACTTTGGGAGGCCTATTGGGGCTGGGATTGAACCTAACATTCTCAGGGGAAGGACAGCTAACTGGTGACAAGTTCGCAGCTCCAACATGGGAATCACCCAAAACTCTGTGAGGTGAATTCTTTGCATCTCTTTCTCGACCAGAGATCGTTACAACAACTTCACCGCTTTTCTTGCTCTCAGTCAGACTAATTTCCCCACTTTTTGGATTCTTACCATTTGCATCCATTGAAACCCTAGTAAATCAAACAACAATTTACTCACATTCATAATATAAATGCTACTAAAATGGAACAAAAGAAAAAAACTTGAACTTTTCATATATTGCAAGAAAATATTTTTCTGGGAAATCATTAAACTTTGCGATGTAGAGCTAGAGAGGAACCCTGAAGAACTGATTTCTGGGAAATATAAACTTTGTTAAGTACAAAAAAGTAATTAATTTGTAGTAATGCTTGAGTACTTAATAAAACAATTGAATCACTTCTGTACTATTCGAGCTCTCCATCAATATTATATACATTTATCCATATACAAACAATTATAGTATATAGTTATATAAAACTCCACTAGTTTGTTACAAGACAAATGCATATTATTACCTTATTCCAATAGTTTTGGATGATTTTTTCTATTGCACCTTGCAAGTCAGAGTGACCCGCCGGGCCGCCACAAAAACAATAACAAAAATAACAACAAATAATAAATAAAAAACAAAAACAAATAATGAGTAAAAATCAAGACAGTGAAAAGAGGGTGCCGGAATCTAACCTTCAGCCGGCGGTGGAGCAAAACTGATAGATTTGAAGGGCAGAACCAGGACAGGAGACAGGATAAGAAACAAAAGGGTATTGGGGGAATTATTAGAGTAAACAAAAACAAGTTTATGGTATTTATGAACAAGATTCATATGATAGTGAGAGGAGAGAGAAAGTACATCACATTTTCAGTATGAGGTAGATAGGTGACATCTTCACTACAAGAATACACTGTATGCGAACAATAAGTTTTGGCGGACTGGTTTGTCCGACCGAAATACAGGACATTTTCAATATTTTTTGTGATTTTAAAAAAATGTATAATATTTATTTTAATTAAAATTTTTACAGAATACAGTATTACACCTAAAATATTATATTCTGCAAAAATTTTAATTAAAATAAATATTATATATTTTTTTAAAATTACAAGAAAAACAAATTTTTTTAAAAAATATCCAATATTCGGATGCAAAAAAAAATATCATGCAGAAGGACTCGTATTTGAATGGTTATGTCCTTTTCTTACAACATACACGGCTATTCCTGAGCACATGGTAAGGCCGACCGTGGTATAAGAATAAAAAATTTTGATTAAAGATTTTGTCATTAAAAATATTATAAAAAATATCTTTTGTCATATATTATTTTGTTATAATAAAAGTTTTTATGTATTTTATTGTAGTTGAATTATTATATTTTAAATTTTGAAAAAATATTTTTTTATACATTTTATATTAATTTTTCTTATAAAAATAATATTTTAAAAAGAATCTCGTTTTTATTTTTTGACGTGTGTCACCAAAATCTCACGAACAACCTAGTGACATATTTTTAACATTTTAGGAATTTTTGTATAAATCTTTTAAATTATCTTATTCTTATTCTTATGTCAGCAAAAAAATATTTGTAATAAAACTATTTTCACGTCAACAGTCATCACATGCAACACATCATCAATAATTAATCATGATTTAAAGTCGGGTTAATTTTTTAATTATTTTTAGAAAATTGATGTTTTTATATATATTTTCACGTAATCTTCTCTCACATAAATTTACAGTGAGTCTCACTTTTATATGAAAATAAATCATGTAAAAATATCAAAAATATATATAGTGCTCTCCTATTTTTATAATACTTTTAGAAATATTGTGGGTATAGGTGTTAAAAAATTAACATCGGCGATTTAAATAAAAACAAACCAAAAGTTGGATGATTTTTTTAATCATTAAATTATAAATTAAAATGGTGGGCTGGTCCTTAATTTAATTTTCTTTTTTGCGTTTCTTTTCTTTTCTATTGTTAAAGAATATAAGCTTATTCATTCTTCTTATTCTTCTATTCTTACTTTTCTGAAAATTGTAGGTGGGAATGGGATGGTAAGCAACTTTTTACTTCTAATTGTTTACTTTTGACTCCACTCTTTATGCTTAATTTTTAATTTATTTTGTGAAGATAGAACTCATTGTTGTCACTATCTGGTAGAAGGGGTTAGTATGAAGTTTATTTTTAAGTAAGTTAATTAATTGGTCAATAAAATGCTGACACGCGGACGAATTCTATGTGTATCAGCATTCTATTAATCAATTGACCAACTTATAAAAAAATAAATTTCATGCTAACCTAATCCCTCTCTAGGTATGCCTTAAGTATTTGGGCCAATTAATATGAATTTATTGATTTTAATTAAATATAATTATAATTATTATAAATTATACTCCTTCCGCTTTTATAATATATGACTAAGTAGTTTTAAAATTAATTTGAAATATTTTCAAATTTAGAATTAATACGATTTATTTAATATTCAGAAACAACCCATCCTTGTAATTAGTTGTATTTTTGAATAGTTCATAGTTTTTATAATTATAAAAAGGGACATCATATAATTACGTGAGTTATCATATAAAAAAAACGACATCGCTTTTATATAATTGAATATATTTATTCCCATTATATGTACAAAGAATATTTTTAATTTTTTTAAATATTGTTATTATAATTAACAAGAATGTGAGATGTCACTTGCCTCTCATGTCATCTTTTATAATTATATTGTTTAAACTTAAAATAATTCATATCAATTTTAAAATATAAAAATATAATAAATTAGTTTTAGTATTGATGTTATTTTATGAAACGAAGAGATTATAAAATTTACTATTATTTCTAAAATTTAATAGGAATGAGTGGTATGTAGGCAAGCTAAAGACTGGTTAATTTTTTGGTTCTTTACACTATTATACAATAATTAAAAGTAATTATAAGATTAGTGCATCTACAAAATAATTATAAAAAGAGTGCATCACAATAACCACGTTAAATTCTTCAATTTCACAAAAATAAGGAAACGCTGAAATCAATGAGAACTTACTGCCATCTACTGGCAGTTACCAATTCTTTGTAAATATTATACGATCGAGCAACCTAAACAAACCGATCATCCAAATCGAATAAAGATTGACAATCCAGCCACGAAATCGATCAGTCTATTCAAAATCACGAAAAAAGAAGACGCCGGAGTAGCCGAATCCCGCAATGAGGAAATCCAAAACCGACATTCACTAAAAGATCGAAGGATTTGGAAACCGACATTCTGCTGTAGAGACTGAAATTTTTTAAAGGCTATTTGGTTACCCACAAAAACTAAAATGGTTTCCTTTGTATGAAGATTTGGCTATCAACTGCACCATATTAAAAATAATTTTATTTTTAAAAAGTTATTTATAAGTAATCAACAGCTACATAAATGGGAACTCTTACATGGCATTTCGAATAACATCTGCACCTTCTATTAAATTTTTTTAATCATACATACATTACCATCACTATAAAATTGATCATTCGGGATACCTCAATGAGATTTATTGATCACTACATATTGGACAATTGGATACCTGTTTATTGCGCTGTCTAATTGGGGTATATTATACATTGGAATTTCGACATACCATAATTAGATACTTTCAAATTAAAATTTAGAAAACATTATAAATTGGATAAGTAATAATGAAATTCCTCAATATGTTTTATGTGTTAAAATAATCAAAAGGTAAATAGTAACTAACATGATGAATTCTGTCACTCACTAATACGCATTTGGTTCTCTCTAAAGGAAATAGTCTAAAAAACCCAATATGAACAAAAAACAATGTCAAATTACTGGTAATAGAATCAAAGATCAATCAGCAATATCCAAATATATAAGCACTAGTAACCAAAACACAATCAGCATGTTTCCAAAACCAATTTAATCAACCTCTATATTGTCAAAAAGTACCTAGTAACCAAATCAGAATATAACAGTAACCAAACGAAGCAGCGGTGACGACCACAAACCAACCGAACAATGCAGCGACGTCTGAAAACTTAGAAACAGAGCGACAAAGCACTGAAATCGAAAACTGAGCGGAGGAAACATGCAAAAGAATGTACCGATGATGAGTGCAGATGAGTACTTAAGCAAAGACGGAAATGAGACAACGCATTTACAACGATGATCAACGCCATGCGAGAACGAAAAGAACATCGCGTAAATCAAAAAGAGAAGAAAAGAAAGTTGGTTTCCAGGTTCCCAAATTAGAAAAGAAGAAATTCCAACTAAAGAAGCCTTCAGCAAAAAAAAAGACACGCAAAGGAGAAATGCATGCAATTCAAATTGTCACAGATTGGGCAACCAATATAGAACAATTACCATTACAGAACTGATTTATCACATCAACAATTCATTAAAATATCTAACTAAATTAAAGGAATATCAAATACACTAAATTTATAAATAAAATATTAAAAATGTATTAATTTTGTGACTATTTTTTAAATGTACTCCCCTCCCTCCCTCCCTCTTGAAAAAACATTCTTCTGTTCACTTATTTAATTTCTCCTCGAAAATCTATTTAACGAGGCCCCACATCATATAAATTGAAAATATTCAATTTGCCATGCTATTAACGGGGCCCCACATCATATTGTCTGAATTATATTTGAGAGTACTATAAATGTTCATTTAATTTCAATGCAGGTAGAATATATAACGTCAAAATTATAGTCATAATAAGTTTTTACTAGTTGTGCAAATTTGAATGCATGCATAATGTGTAGGTGTAGCTGTCATGTCTATTAGCTTGACTATGAGTCTATGACTACTTTCCTGCTCCTCAGTCAATCCAACTTACAATCCTTTTGGAGCGACAGGAATAGTGATCGGGTAATTTTCTTTTAATGAATTTCAAATAATTTATAAAATTTATTGAAATTAAAATTTTTATAGAATACAGTGATTTGAATGTTATTTGAATAATATAAAAAATAGAGTTGAAATTATTTACAATGGAATTATTGGATAGTTAGTATGAAATTAATTTTGGTCAATTGATCATTACAATATCGACACGCGGATCAAAAAATATTATCTCTTTGCGTGTTAACACTATATTGGTCAACTAATCAACTTATCATAAAGTTAACTTATTAATAATCGGATCCGGATTATTTTCCGGCAATCTAACATGACAAACTTTTTCTCAATACGTTAAGCATTTAGGCCAATTAATATGAATTTATTGATTTTAATTAATATAATCACGATTATCATAAAGTATACTCCTTCCATTTTGTAATATATAATTAAGTAGCTTTAAAACTTATTTTAATTTATTTTTTTAAAATCAAAATTAATGCAATTCATTTAATATTCAGGAACCATCAAACCTTGTAATTAGTGGTAATTTTTTTTTGATAGATTATAGTTTTTTATAATGACAAAAGGCAGGTCAGGGACACTATTTAATTACATAAGCTATAATACAAAAACCACGTCGTTTTATGTGATTCAAAACATACACTTCCTCTCATGTTAATATTATTATTATAAGGGATACATGGCGCAACAAAGTGAGTTGTCCCTCACCTCCCATTAGACCGGGTAAAGATAGTCCAGGTCCGCCGGTCCGTTAAAAATCGGGTTTTGGGCCGATGTTTTTTAGTTGTTAAAATTTGCCTTTTTATTCGACCGTGCTTTTATCCGGAGAGAGATTTTACCAAGTGGCTTCGTGATTTTATTTTTTTTTAAATAAAAAATGTTCTTACTTATGGGTTATGCTGAAACACAAGATTGTAAGTAAATAAATAAGAGTTCAAACCAATTAAGCTACAACAACTATTTATTTTTAATGTAATCTTTAATATATTTTAACTATAATTGAAAATTATAATTAAGATATGTAATTAATGTAGGTAATTAATTAATAATACTAATTTATAATACTATTAAAATTTTAATTGATTGAGATATGTAGTTAATAATTTTAAAGTATAAAACTATTAAACTAACAAATAACAATTGTAGTAAATTTGGAAAGTAAATCAATCATTATCCCTTAATTATGCATTCCTTCTACTTATTTGGAAAGTAAATCAATCATTATCCCAAATCATGCCTTTAGAATAATATCTAAAATTATAATACTATTAAAATTTTAATTGGTTGAGATATGAAGTTAATTTAAGTAATTAGAATTATTATTTATTATAAATTATTTTATTATTTTAATATTTTTATTATTTTATTTTGTAGTTAATTTAAAAAAATATAGAAAAAATTACTTCCTACCGCCCAATTATTATTTATTATGTCTACCTCCCATGCCTTCTTTTATAATTGTATTGTTTAAACCTAAAATAATTTATATTATTTTTAAATTTGAAAATATATTAAATTAGCTTCAAAAATTCAATATTGATCTTATTTTTGAAATAAAAAGAAAAGAAAATTCACTATTATTTATAAAATTTACTGGTTTAAAATTGTAATTTTAAAGTTTTAATTGACTTTAAAAGATTAAATAAGTTTTTTTAAGGAATGAGTTAATTTTTGGAGTTGGTACACCAAGAAAGGTGCATCCCCAACCCATCCCATGCACATCAAATCCAACAAATTGAATGCGGGAAAAGTCCAAATATGCATGTCCATCCTGCTTTTTTCTACGTGAACACACCACGCCCCCGTCCACATAAATATCTCAATCTTATTCTTTTGTTCACTTATTTAATTCTCATTTTGAAACTTTATTTAACTAGGCCCCACATCATATAACTTGGAAAATTTCAATTTGCCATGTTATTATTGGCAACTCCACGTGATTTTTATAAAATTTGTATTTTTTACATGTATATATTATATAGAAATACTTATACATGTATACATAAACTTTAAAATAATAGATAACATTTAATAGGATATTAGTTCTCACAAATGATTTTAAAATTATATAATTATTGATACGAAGAATTTATATATTGTATAAAAAAAATAGGGAGCCTTGAATGATTAACTCGATATTAATTTGTGATTAATTAAAATGACTCAGTAAAATTATAAATTATTGTGATAAGAATTTTCAGTGTTTAGAAGTTTAAACACACTTGAAAATATTGTTCGTCTAGTAATAACTTATTTAACTCATAAACGCGGTGTTTGGGATTTAAATGCAACGTATCAAAATTAATATAATATATTTAAAAATTCAAATGATATAAATATTATTGCCGCAAATACTGATAACCGAATAAACTTAATAGTTATTGATTATTGATGGATTACTAATATATTAGAATATTAGAATTTCAATGCACGTAGAATATAATGCCAAAATTGAACTCATGCTAAATTGTTACTACATGGAGTAGTTAGTTGTGCAAATTTGAATTCATGCATAATTTGAATTCATGAGTTTTAAGATTTCCTGCAAAGTTTTGGGGATCAATTATTGTGTTTGAATTTTTTACATGTTCAATGATTTACAAAAGACTAAAATGTAAAAGTGTACACGAGTTTATCCTTTATGAAAATAAGCTCATCAATCCCGTTTGATGTACAAGCCATATGAATAATGATTTATTATATTATTAAACGTGGAATAAATATTTAAGGAGAATGATTCATAACAATAATTTATTATGATTGATTTTAGTAAGAATTAATTTATTCCCTAGTAAGAGATGTGTAATTTTGTGTATATGCACACTTAGGAGGGGTGAATATGTGTATAAATTAAAACGTGTATCAATGACCAATTTTTGATTTTCTGTACTAAAACAGACATATGAGGCTAGTGATTTAAAGTGTATGCTTTAGAGTAAATTTTACTTTTCTTATAATGTTGACAAAATAAAACAACGACGGACAAATAGTGTTTGGATTAGACAAAAATATATTTTGTTATAATGCAGACAGATGAAACGTATGAAAGACATTCTCTGAATTAATTAGTATACTTTTTTCTATCACGAGACAACTTTTATGTGAGTGTGTTGAGATGCAAAGTGAGACTTAAACAATCAAACACGAAATAGCAAACCACAAACACAAGACAAAAATTTTTACGTGGTTCAACCCCTATCTTCTATCTAGTGGCCTAATCTACGTCCAATACCAAATAATATTGGAGACTCTTTTTTTAATTTAACAACTCAATTAAATACAATAAAAATAACTCCCTGTTCAAATAAGCTTTCCACTGTGATCGACACCTCTGCCCCTTTTGCACCTCTGCAACCTTGAAAGCTTCTTTTGAACGAACCTATCTAGTATTGGACCGTACAAGCTTAACAGTGCTTGAACTATGAACTTGTTACAAAGTATTTTGAATACAATATGTTGTGTTTTTCCAACAAATAAAAGACTAACAATATGACTGACTTGCTGAAAAAAATTAAACGATTAAAGCTCTCAATATAGAAGTGTACTCCTTCGGTTCCTTAATATATGTCGTTTTAGAGTTGTGCACAAGTATTAAGGAAATGATTATATAGCATTAACTATAATATCAATTGTCTATATTGCCCTTGTATTGGAAGAAGATATTGTTATTTATTGGACATAAAATAATAAGAGAACGAAAGTTATATTTAATACTTGGGATAATACTGGAAACTAAACGATTAATGCTTACTTGAAATTCTCAAACGACTTATATTAAGAAACAAAAATAGTTTTCTAAAACGACTTATATTAAGGAACGGGGGGTAATATATCGTATATGACTAATATAGGCTTCAAACTCTTCTTTACTGATATAAACTTTCTGTGTTCGTATGTCCCTGTGTTAGCCGAATAGAAGATATATATATATATATATATATATATATATATATATACTAGTTGTGTTTCGTGCCTCTGGCAATGTATGAATGGTGAGATTTATCCCAAATTTTGAATGGCCCAGATGATTTATTGAGTGAGCGAGAAATTCAAAATCAGTTATATTTTATTAAATAGATAGATAGATGGAGGAGACTAACGACTATCTTTGAGATATTCTGGCCTCTGATATTATCCAACGGGTCCAAAAAAGAGATTAACATGAATATCTCTATCACGTTGTTAACGCCAAGATCTTCTCCAACGTCCCAATCACGTAGAAGACGCCTCGATCACGCTGAGACAAGAAACACAATAAACACCACAAGCTCGACGGTAGGACCGTAGGGGATAGCTCAAAGCGTGAGATTCAAAGATACGTGTTCACAAGGTTAACAATGGAGGATGTAATGTCAGTGTCTTGAGAGAGAGAATAATAATTCGGTTGTGTGTATGTGTGAATATGAATGTGAATGTACTGTTTGTGAAGACTTGGTTGATGGGGATACTCTCTCTTTTGGGTTGCCATCGTGCCACCCACTACCTCTAACATGACCCCGTGATCGATGGGTCCCGCTTTACCACCAGTCTTCCACTCACTACATTTGGTCATTTATTTATGCCATGCCGTCAATCACCGGATCCCATCCACATTAATGCGTGGCAAGTAATAGCGATCAACCATCATGCTTTTTCATCATTACAAGTCAAAGTAATAGATATTAAATGATCTAATGGGTTAGTCTAATGAACCAACCTTATCTTATAGGGTTAAATAAGTAATATGGTGACTAGGCCCAATGACTTTCAAGGTTCAATAATAAAGGCCCGAAAGAGATTAATTAAATGAGTAAGACCAATTTACTTTCTACCAAGGAGGAGAAATATCATGACCCAACATTGCCCCCTAGTTTTTTGTTGAACAGAATGTTTAATAGAAAACTATAAATGGTCCATGATATTTTACCAAAGGTTCATAGTAAGATGTAATTGAGATGTACCCGATTCATCGTTCATGAGATGAAATGAGAGGAGAAGCGGAGCCAAATCCAAAGGCCGAAGGCTCGATAAATATCTGGACCTTTAACCAGGACGCTTCTCATTCAAATTCTAAATCATTACTATCATTTAATGTGCCGGACTTGTACACCGTGTAACCGTCAGTATAAAAGATAACTTTACCAAATTTGACAGTTTTACCTGTCCATTTGAAATTCGAGCGCCTTTTGAGTTTTCTTCTCATCTGAACTCTCTTTCCTTCTCTGCGAACTGTCAAAAATGGCTTCTCAAGATTCTGAACAAAGTTCACCCCTCCTAGTAACACCAATTAACACCGATTCACCAAACCCCAACCCCCGCGAAGAAACCTCGACCTTGAATCCCAAAGGAACGAAAACCGATAAGAATCCTCCTCCAAAAATCCCCAAAACTCCCTCTGAATATTACAGGAATACGGAACGTTTCTAGCACGCCAACACTTCCTCTATTGTCACTGAAGCCGAGTTAAAGAAGATTCGATCTCGGTACCACATTCCGGATACTCACGCGGCTAGGGCTCCCAGGTCCGGTCAGAAAATGTACCAACGGCCAGAGGGTTGGACAGCCGTCCCTGTGACCTTGCTTGAGAAGGGGTTCTGTTTCCCTCTACACGTCTTCATAGTGACTATACTGGGGTTTCTGGGCGTGGGGTTCGCCCAATTGGTACCAAATTCTTATACACATCCTGGCCTTTGTTGCTTTACGCGCCATGAGTCAAGGCGTTGAGCCTTCCTCGACTTCTTCTTCACCGTGTACAAGATCGTCCAATCCGAGAGAGAAGGGGTTCAAGGCCCTCAAGCCAAACACTCTCCAAGTCGGAGAAAAGTTCGAGAGGCGTTCGTTGGTGAACACTCCTTCGAGCAATAGGGGATGGCACGAGAAGTGGTTCTTCGTTAAAGGTCCTGAAATCTCTTCTTTACCGAACTGGGCCACTGACGAGAAGATCTCTGCTGACTTCGGAGATATTTCTGAAGAACGAGAAGTTGAGATGATGGAGCTTTTTGATAATTTTCCTAAGGAGAAGTGGAAGTATGGACTCCTTTCGAAGCAGGCATGGTTATATGACCATAAATGTAAGCATCGGTCTATTTTATATATAAATATTTGAAAATGTTCTTATGATGTGGAATCTAACATAGGACTGTTTGTTTCGTGCAGTATCTTTGATCAGACCGAGCTTCTTAGAAATTGTTGGGCTATAATACTTTAGACATGTTGAGGTGGGTCTTGAAAGTATTAGGTCGGTTCATTGGGCCAGCCCATTTAGTGGATATTATCTTTATTTAGGGCCTATGAAGTATTGAAATGACGATTAGGTAGAATGACTAGATGAGTATGGTTCCACTTGGGCTTCAATTGGGTGTAGATTGGGGATAGAACTTTGATTGACATTTCGCATGGCATTAATGAGGATGGGACAAGGCTTAGTCGGCTAAAGGTTGTGGGCCCAGTGAAATCATCCATCTGAGGACCTTGGAGTATATGAGTAAAGGATCACACACAATCTAGAGGTAACACTTGACTGATATTTTATCCCTCTAAATACACTAGATATTTTTATCTTCCATGGTTAACCTTGTGATCGTCTGTACTGACTCTCACGCCGGAGCTATCCCTCGACGGTCAGGCCGTCAAGCTTTTGGTGTTAACTTGTTGAACTGTGCAGGATATTAGACGCGTCTTGGTGATTGGGACGTGGAGAAAGATCTTGGCGTTAACAGAAATAAAGGAATTTGAAGATTTTTTGTCTGGGAAGTCTTCGGAAGCTGTTGAGAGTCTGCCAACAGAAGCTATCCCCGAAGCTGAACCAACCCCGGAGATACACACCGATGAATTCCGAACAGAAAATCCAGAAGCTGTTGAGGTTCCTGTACCGGAAGAGACCCTCCGTCCTCGTCAGAAGAGGAGGGCCGTTAGAAAACCCAGATCAACACCTCTTCCCAGCCCTTCTGAAGCCATCCCAGAAACTGAGCAAATCACCCAACCAATCTCTCGATGAGGAGGCTTGCTCGATCGTCCCGATCGAAGAAGTATCCTCCGAACCAAGAAATTAAAAACCAAAATAACCCCCCTGACCGCCGAAGAACTCAGGGTGCCCCAGTCCTCGATTATCCCACCCTTCGTCTTCGCTCAGAAATACAAATTACAAGAAGAAGGAGCGGATTTAAAACTGCTTCAACGTTGTCCTGGAAGAGAAGCGACACACGTGATCACCCAAGTTCTACCTCTGCCCCATCTCCCCGAGAACCCATTCCAACTAAATCTCATTCTCCCGAAACTGTATATGCGGACCCCAATCCTCCCAAATAGCCAGCCCCTTCTCCCGAAAGACCGAGACCCTCCCCCGAACGACCGGTCCTTTTTAGGTCGGGGGTTATCATCCGAGGCTATGGGGGTCCCAAACTCTGTGGTTTCGATTCAATGCAAATTTCCCATTCGATCTTTTTGAACTTTCGTCGGAGCGATGATCACTTAGGTTCGGTGACCATACGGATGGAAATCGCTTGATGAGGGATGAGCTATCTAGCTAAGGTAAATAATGATTTCCATATTTTCTATTTTTCACTCTTGTTTAGATATCCAACACCGATTTGAATCTTGTTGAACATAGCAACTATTACGAAGTCGATTGTCCCTTAGCTTTCGTGAATGGACCCGAGATATCAACCCCCGCACAATGAAAAGGGTATAGAAGATAGAATCGAGTATAGCTCTTACGGTGGGTGATGTGAGATCGGATCGTTGGTGACACTTCTCACACTTCTTTACATACTCGGTAGCTTCCTTGAAGATCGTTGGCAATAGTACCCTTCGCCAAGAACTTTGTATGTTAATGACTTAGCGACCTATATGATCACCCGCAAATGCCTTCATGAACTTCCGAGAAAGGCATACTCGACTTCGACGGAAACCGCATAATTCAATAATGGTGACGAAAATGCCCTTCGATAAAGATCCCCATCAATAAGAACGAAGTTGGCACTCTTGTACTTGATCTTCTTTGCCAAGATCTCGATCCAGGAAGGAAGGACGCCATCGCCAAATATTCGATGTAGGGAGTCATCTAGCAATTAGATCGCTCAATACACATTACCGCTTCATGCTGAACACTCGGATGCTGCAAAACTTCCAAATAAACCGATCCATTGAAAACATCTGCATCTGTGGTGGCGAGCTTCGACAGGGCATCGATAATGGAATTATCGTTACGCTCTAAGCCCAGAAACTCATAAGAAACAAAATACTGAAGTCGGTCTTTTAATTCTGCCAGATACTTGATCATCCTGGTCCATCGAGCTTCATAATCTCCCGACAGTTGTTTGACGACCAACTGAGAGTCACTGTAAATGATCAGCTTCTGGAACTCTAGACTCTTTGCTAATCGAACACCTGCCAACACTGCTTCATACTCGGCTTCGTTGTTCGTCGCTTTAAACCCGAATCTGATGGCCTGCTGCACTTTGAATCCCTCCGGACTAGTCAAGATAATACCAGCCCCACTAACAGTCACTGTAGAGGATCCATCTGCGTATAACGTCCATGCATTCTGTCCCTGCTGAAGAACCACAACAGCTCGATTGGACGTCCCAACTTCTGGCAGTTCAGCATCTGCTTCGGTGAACGAGCACTCCACTATAAAATCGGCCAAGGCCTGACCTTTGATAGCGGTTCGGGGATGATACTAAATGAAAAATTGGGACAACTCCATAGTCCATGCTGCTAGTCTCCCCGAAACCTCTAGCTTGCTCATCACCTTCTTCAATGGCTGATCCGTGTAGACGACTAGGAGCCGACCTTGAAAATATTGCCGAAGCTTTCTACTAGCAGTTATCAAAGCAAAAGTAAATTTTTCAATATTTGGGTACCTGGTTTCACATTTTCGTAGGGACGTGGATCGACATAATAGGACCGGATCTTCGCTTCCCAATCGACCTCCAAGAAAGATCGCTCCAACCGCCAACGAACTCTGCTGTAAGGTATAAATATAAGGTTTCTGCTTCAGGGTGCTTCATCAATAAAGGAGCCGAAGATAGATATGTCTTTATGCCCTGAAAGGCGTCTTCGCATTCGGCAGTCCACTGGAACGTCTTTGCATTCTTCGGTCCTTTTAGTGTATTAAAGAAAGGAAGGCACCTTTCCGCAGACTTCGACATAAATCTCCTCAGAGCTGCAATCCTGCCAGTCAGACGTTGGACGTCTTTGAACGACTGAGAAGTCTTCATGTCAAGAATGGCCTGGATCTTCTCCGGATTGGCTTCAATGCCTCTCTGACTGACAAGATATCCCAGAAACTTCCCTGCACCAAGCCCGAAGGTGCATTTGGCCGGATTGAGCCTCAGCTGATGATGGCGGACAGTCTGGAAGCACTCCTCCAGATCGTCCAAATGTTTCTGAACCTGCATGCTCTTCACAATCATGTCATCTACATAGACCTCCATGTTTCTTCCTAGTTGCCTGTTGAAGACGAAGTTCATCATTCTCTAGTAAGTGGCTCCAGCATTTATAAGGCCAAAGGTCATCTTCTCAGAAGGCGACTAACCGAAGCGGTGTGTAATGAATGTTGTCTTGGGACATCCTTCTTGCACATGGATATTTGGTGATAACTGAAAAAGCATCCATAAAGCTTAGTAATGCATACCCGAAGTGGCATCAATGAGCTGGTCAATATGGGGCAAAGGATAAAATTCTTTCAGACAAGCTTTATTCAGATCGATGTAGTCGATGCAAACTCGCCATTTTCCATTTTGCTTCTGCACCAACACCACATTCGCCATCCACTCTGGGTAATCAATTTCATAGATGAAGTCGGTAATTACTTGACTTTCAATCTCCTCATCAATGATCTTCGTCGCTTTGGTGCAAAAATCCGCCTTTTTCGCCAATCGGCTTCTTCAAGGATCTACATCTAGTCTCGTGGTTTCACTATTTTTTGGCTAACTCTGTGCACGCCCTGTGGTTCCCATGCAAAAATGTCCGTGATAGCGTGAAGGAGCTCCATGAGGTTTGTCAGAAGAGGTTCGCGCACCGTAACCAATCTTTACCGTCTTCTCGGCTTTCCAAGGACTAGCTCGATCTCTTCCGTTTCTCTGCAGAATTACCACCGGCTCCGAAGCCGCTTTCGTTGAAGGGCTCGATCTCAATTGTTATTGTTTATTTCGTTTGTCGACCCCACTCCCGGAAGAAATAACCGCATTTTTATAACATCGTCGGGGTTAGATCTAAGTCCCCGCCACTTCTCGACTCCATGTGCCGTGGGGAATTTGATTTTGAAGTGAGGGATGGAAGTCATCGCTTGGAGAGAGTGTCATGTAGAAGCCTTCCCAATATGGCGTTGTAAGTCAGAATCTACATATGCACAACATAAAATTTACACATTATTTCTACTCGCCGAGAAGCCGTGTTAGAAGATCCTTTGGGAGCTCGATAAGGCTCGCAACTTTGATGGGATCATTGCTAAAGCCATATAAAGGAGCCTCCGTCCAGGACCTCCATCTTCCGCCCATCAAGATGCATCCTCCGATAAGCATGGGCATATAAGATGTCTACAAAACCCGTTTGTCATCATCACGACTTGCACATCACATCTCTGAACTCCAGGCCTTATTTGTGATCACCAACGCCTCCTCGTGTGGCTCGATAGGCTCGAATGATAATCTGCATCGGTGAAAGAAATATAATCCCTGGAAAAGGTGCAGCTTACGCCGGGGAACACCGCCACGGACATGGCCGAATTCTGTATCCTCTCCTCTTCTTCCCTACCAACTTTCTCGCCGTTCATGGGTTATTACATCAACGACGTGCCTTGGCGGTGGTCTTTGGAATACTTTGAGTGGGTAGGACCGTCAATGCGAACGAGACGATTAGTATTTTGTCGACCTTGTTGGTCCCTCCCGCCACGTGAGATTGAACCAAAGAAACCATTTTGAATCTTCCTCTCTACGAAATCTTTCAAATTGCAACATTCATTATTATCGTGACCAGCAGCTTGATGATAGCCATAATATTTTCGGGTATTGCCCTGTCCTGGCTTGATGTGGTCACTAGGCGGCTCATAGAATGGTTGGTTCCTGATCTGGTCCAAGATCACCGACCTATCCGTGTTCAACTTGGTGTAAACCTTGTTCACCTTCGAGGCGGATGCAGGTGGACGACTACTCCTCTGTAGTCACGAATTATTGAACTTTTTCGAGCTGCCCTCTGGCCGATCATTGTATCCTCCCCCCTTCCTCTGATCGTCGTCTGCCTTAGGATCATCTGCATCCTTTAACTGGTCCGAAGAAGGACGTTTCGTGTTATTCATAGCCTCTCTACAACAATATATCTTTCGCTTTGTCAAAAGCTTACGCCAGCTCTTCTGGATGGTTGAACATCAACTTCTTCACCAACTTCGGACTTTATCGGATCTAGCCCATTCGAAACAAACCTACTACCGGAGATCATTGAGGTTGGACACCGACCAATCGCTTCTCCGAACCTCTTCACATATTGACCCAAGGACTCGTTGGTGAATCGCCGACCTATGCTAATGAACCGATGGGCTTTCCTCTCCTTCGGTTGCTCCTAAAGCGGGTATGGAACTTATCGCAAAGTTCGGTCCAAAAGGAAATTAAATCGACGGCAAGAAAGTCCCCATCCAACGCCTCGCGATCTTTCCTCAATGTCGAATAAATGTGGCACTAGCGACATCGGTGAAATCATAATAATCCATGAGTATTTTCGAACGCTGGTTATGGTCGAAGGTCCCCGGACCCATCGTAACTCTCCATACGAGGCAACTTCTTGGTGACATCCGCTTCTCCTTGAGAATATCCCAGGAAAAAGGGATGCCTTCTTTCCGGAGTGTCCTTCATCGTTGAACCTCGCCCAACCGCTTTTGAGCTCTCTCAACTCCTTCACTAAAAAATTAACACCTTCGGGCTGCGAGGAGACCTCTTTTTCCTGAACGACATTCTGCATCTAAGTGGATCGACCTCTAAGTGGATCGACCTCCTCCTGCCGATCCAATTGCCCTTGTGGGGCTTCTGGTCCTACTCCGGCGTACAATTCTGTCCTCATGATGAGAATATTCACGCTGATGCCCTCTTCTTCTGGTTTCTGGCACGATCTCCCTCGACCTGCTCCTTCGCCTGTCGTCGTCTCGATGATAAGAACCAACGACCACCAGTTCCTTCTTCGAGGCCACGGGAGTTCTGCTCCTCGATCTCCTCCTACCGTGAGAACGATCCCTAGACACGTGTAGAATGCTCCGGCTCTTTACCCTCTCGCCGTGGCATCTCCTTATGCTTACTCCGCCTTTCGGACTGAACATGGCTAGATGCTTCATCCCTTAACTCCGCCACCCGAAGCATCTGTTCGGCTATATCTTCTCTCTGCTTTAACAGAACCTCCAAGGCTTTATTCGCTTGCCCCGCCATCCTCTCCAACTTGGCGGCTCTGTCCTCCCGACCACTTTGACGATGAGTCTTAGTGGTGAGCCTTCCACCCGCCTCGACCATGATCACGCCCTTATCCGCGATCGAAAACCAACCTCCGTCTGGCCCCACCATGGATCTTCGGACGGAGATCTCCTGAATTATGCTTAGAGGTCGTGCTCTCGTGAGCACTTTTAGAAGGACCCAGACGATCCCTTATCGAAACACGAGGCGGTGGATTTAGCTAATCGCCATCGCTCCGCCCTTTCGGCGTACTCATCTCTACTCCTCATCATCTTCCGAAGTAGATTAAATGATTGTGATTGAAAATTTCAATGACACTAGAACTCACGCCCTCCTTCTAGCGCCCAATGTTAACGCCAAGATCTTTTCCAACGTCCCAATCACGTGAAGACGCATCGATCTCGCACGATAAACACGATAAACACCACAAGCTTCGACGGTAGGACCGATCACGGGATAGCAAAGCGTGAGAGTCGAGATACGTGTTCACAAGGTTAACAATGGAGGATGTAATGTCAAGTGTCTTGAGAGAGATAATAATTCTAAGTGTGTGTGTGTGTGAATATGAATGTGAACGCGTCACATTTGTGAAGACTTGGTTGATAGGGGATATTTTCTTTGCCGATTTCTGTACACCCACCACCTCCGACCTGACCCCCGTGATCGATGGGTCCCGTGGCCGCCTGCAGCTTCTACTCCTTACCTTTGGTCATTGTTTATTCCAGGGTACCGTCACGGATCCCATCCACATTAATGCATGGCGATAATAGAATAATCAACCATCATGTTTTTTCATCATTACAAGTCAAAGTAATAGATATTAAATGATCGAACAATGGGTTAGTCCAATGAACCAACCCTTGCCTTTATATGGTTAAATAGAAGTAATATGGTGGTAACTTCAATGACTTTCGAGGTTCAATAATAAAGGCCCAATAAATTAATTAAATAAGTAAGCCCAATTTACTCGACCCAAAGAAAAAAAATATCATGACCCAATAACAATTATAAAGAATAAATATTTAACGAATATAAAATTGGTTAGCATGAAAATCTCATTTCTCAGGTTTAAAATAAAGTGACCAACAGTTCTTAGATATCACAGGTGGGACCGTGGGAGGACACATACTTTCAGAAGCTTTAACGGATATAATATGTTATATTTAAAATATATAGTATCCTAGTCAAAATATAATAGCTGAAAGAAAGAAACAAAGAATATATGTATATCAGTTTAAATTCAATAACAAATCAGAGTATATCGAGGACTCTTTTCAATGATACCAAAATACCAAAATGGGTTAATTAATATATTAAACGAATTTAAACCCGTCCAAATAATTAAAAATATAAGTCCATTAAATTAAATATAAATTCAATAATATTGTCATCATTAAAATCATAAACCAACAAGATGGTTTCAATAGAAATTTTGTATATTATAATTTACTTGATTTTTGATTTAATTAACTATTTTTATAAACCCTAAGCATGCATTTGTTTTGCATCTAAATTTTAAATTTATTTTTTCATATATCTGAAAGTTTTTGATTTGTCACCCGTTACTATTAGTAGCGGATGGATGGGGGTTTCCAATTTATAAATTTTGGTTGTTGATTAAAGTAATTGATGGTTATACATCCATCTATTTTTTCAAAATTAGTAGCAAATAGTTATTATGGATCATTTACTAATATTTAATTAGGATTCTGAAAAGATAGTTGTAGCTAGTTATTAAATTATTAAATATTTATTTAAATAATAAATTATTGAATTATATATTATAAATTTATTCGATCAATTATTAAGCTAAACATTTGAATAAAGTGTAGATTTATTCAGATTACGATTATGAAAAAAAAATAATTTTAATTTTATTTAAGTTTGTAGTAAATTTTATATTTTAATTATATTGACAAAAATTACTTGAAATTCGAATAGAACTATAAACTCAAGTTTTATTAAGTTTTAATTTAGTTATCACAATTAGCTAGTAATGAATATATATAATATTTCAACTAGTTTTATAGTTATTATATTTCAAAAAGTTCACAGATATTAATAATATAATTTGAAGTACTGTGATTTGATAAAATTTTAATGAATTTAATTTAGTAGAAAATTAATTTAAGAATGAAATTAACAACTAATATTAATACAATTAAGTCGCACAGTATGTTATTAGATTTTTTGATATTTTAATATCTTAATAAAATCATAATAAGGGAATTATTCTACATAAAATTTGTTAAGATATGGAGTATTACTTTAGATAAAAATATTGTGATAAAAAAACTTGTATAATCGAAAGAATCACTTTTTTTTTTTTCTCTCTTTTAGATGTTTATTTTCCAATTAGAGACATAAAAACATCAAAATAACTTTCATTTTCTTAACATGTTGGGGTTCCTTTTGAATACATTATAAATTTGGATAATATTTATGCTAATTAATTTGATTATATAGTTGATTGGTAAAACCAAGTTTGTGCTTCTAATTTTGCAAGCTTAGTTTGTGCTTTTAATTTTGCAATCTTGGAACCCATGCGAGACACTGCTTATCTTTCTTATATATTTTTTATTTATCAAAATCAATTTTAATTTCTCTTTTAGATTATATATATATATATATGACATTAATATTTTTTATGACTATTCTTTTACTTTATTGTGAGATTCATGCATGTATGTATATATATCAAATTATAATTATATTTATTGAATTTGAACACGTATTTTTCTTATATATTTTTTGTTTATCAAAATAATCCAATTGTAAGTTCCTCTGTTAGATTATATATATACTAGCGATAACCCGTGCCTGAAGGCACGGCGAAATGAAAAATTAGATTAAAATTAAAAAAAAAATACATTACCTAAAGACTCTTTGCAACTTAAAATAACTTACAATCAGACATAACAATTATCATAATTCATTATACAACCACAATAATTAACACATACCCAATCATCAACACATATCTAACCTCCAAAACATCAAGCTAGCGAAATTAATCGTTACTAATTTCGACAAAATTTTCTTTAAAAATAGATATCCAGAAAAATCTAAACCTGTCTACAACACTTGCAATAATCAATAAATATTCACACCACCAAAACAACCATCATTCCATACCCAAAATGTAAGACCCCAACTTATTATTAATGAAATTTAATTTTCTCTATTTATTATTTTGAAATAGTAAGGGTTGATTTGATTAATGTGGATAGTTAGGGGTAAAATACGCAAATATTTCAAAATAAGCAAGTGGTTATAAAATATTCATTGTTGTCGGGGAATATTCGTTTGGTCGTGGAATATTCGTATTATTTCGGAAATATTAAATGCTGACCAGTAGCGACCATGTGTGGGCCCCATAACGGAAAGCGATTGGATGAAGAAAAACACAAATATAAGTTGTTTAAAAATAACGGCGTAGTTATTACTGCTAATTAACCTTTGTTGGAATACCGGGTGGTAAAAAACACACGATGTCTGGCGTTGTTGCAAGAAGACACGCAGTATTGCACCAATTATTGAAAGGCTTTGCTCAATAATGGTTCTGATAATTCTTATTCGATATTTTATTGAGTTAATAAATGTTGCGTTGATATTTTATATTCGTTGTTGTTTCAATAATTGTCATTACACGTATTTTCATTATCGAAGCAATAATTCATATTATCCGAATAATATTATTAGATAACATTATTGGCAATGTCTAGAAAGTTACATACAAGTAGAGGTTTGGTCACCTAATGCATGGCAAGTAAGTGAGGAGAGATCTTTATTGGAAAGCCCCTCTATCACAGAAGGCGCTTGGTTGTCAATAATGTGATTCTCGTAATATTATTTATGAATAATTAATTATTGATTTATATGATGAGGAAAATATTAATTTTATGAGGATACGAGATGGAGAAAATTTTTAATGTGACAATAGTTGAAAATTAATATTTTATCTTTTTACGATAAAATAATTCATTTAAATATATTATTTTAATAATATATTAACGATGATATTTTTACAATGAATGTGGGATATATGAGTATATGAGGAGGAAGAGTATTTTTGTGGCATTAAATGTTTAACACATGTTTTGTATGTGGTGGTGGATTATTGACCAAATTTGATTATAGCTTTGTAAAATTGCCTGTTTGTAAATTTGGTCAATTTACATTTGGAATTCGGAAAAACTTTCTTACGCAAAGTTGTAGAGAATTGAATTTCCTATAAAACTAGCGAGATTTGAATTTTTACGATAAAAGGGCTATTTATTATGAATTATTGAAGTTCAAGTTCGAAATAATTAATTTTGGGAGTTTTAGTTAATTATTTTGAGAAAACGTTTTTTGCAACTAAGTTGGCCTCACATGTGATTCAAATGGGCTGAGATCAGTTGTCTAAGGTGGGCTAAAGAAAATGTGAAAATATATTAATATTATATTCAATTTTCTACTTTTTGGTGTTCAAGCAATTTCTATAAATAGGGTCTTAGGTTAGAATTGAAAATCAATGTAAACTGAAGTTTCTCTCTATTCTCTCTCGATATATTGAGCGTATTCTTGTGAGTATACTTTGAGTATTGTTAGATGGTCTGAAAGTTCCTTCAAAGACTATACCCTAGTATTCCAAATTAGAAGTACTAATCTTTCGAGGTAAGGGATGTTATTTTCTTCTCAAATGATATTATTTCTTCAATATCATTATGCTGAAATGTGAGACCCCAGATTTTATCAATAAAGATTTAAATTTTGTCGAAATAATTTTTAATATTATGGTGTGAATTTGAGATAATATTATAGTTGTGGGTAGTATTTATAAATTTTGCAAAGTATGCAAGTGGTTATATTATATTCGATTAATTGGGAATATTCGATTTAGCGAGGAATATTCGTACAACGGCTCAATCATTGGTGGACCCCTAATGTAATTATTGTCGGATTGAAAACGACAAAAATATTTTATTGAAATAACGGCGGAAGTTTTCTGGTTGATCTTGTTGAACTACTTTCGGTAGTAAAGAGTATGCGATGTCTGGCGTGGTTGCATAGTAGCACTGGCGGTATTGATTATTGATGCTTATGTGAGAAAGTCACTCGGTTTGATTCCATTATCGCCGATTAATAATATGAATTATTATAGCGATAATGACGTTTTATTTTATTCGTATTATTAACGTAATAAAAAGCGAAACATCTTTTATATAAAACAAAATACTTTATTAAAGTTATTCTATAAATAGAATATATTATATTTTATTATGCGTAGTGTTGCATAGTGTTTTGCATAGTGTTGCATAGTGTTTGCATAGTAAAATATTTTTATATAAATAGAATATATGATATTTTATTTAAAAGATTTTGCTTTAAATATGGACCGTCGATTAAAGTAAATCAATCTGACCCGTTTCATGGATTAATTACTATGCATTCTATTTTCCTATAAATAGAAGCTCATTCCTTCATTATTTTTACGAATTCATTTGAAACTCTAGAGAGAGAATTCTTGAAGACTTCTTAGTCTACTTAGAGCGTGAAATCAATTTTGTATTGACCTCAAGACAAAAACCCATTTCTTAAACCTCAAATATTTCTTCAACTAAAAGGATGCATTTACGAGGATTATGATGAAAGTCATAATAAAAGCATTGGACTAATGAAAATCATGGGTATATGAAGTATTAGTAAGTGTTATGATGATTTATGTGGTTATTATGTGAAAACATGAAAGTTTTTAGAAATCACAAAGGGTTGAAAAATCGATTTTGGTAAAACGTAACATGAAATTCAATTGACCATATCTCCTATTATATTTTGAATTTTTGAGTGTGGTCAAGTCCTAGAGTTAGATCTATGAGTTACCTAACTAATCCAAGTGGAATTACTGGAAAAGGTGTTGTAGATTTTGTGTGGACTGATTTTAGCAAAGGAGTGCAAAGCTGCAAAAAATCGAAAAAGCTTCTGCCATGATTTTAGAGAGGCTGTTTCGGCCACTTAAATTATGAGAAAAATTCTGGCCTTTTGGGACATGAAGGTATATGGTATAAAGTACCTCCTGTCCAAAAATGAGCTCATTCTGACTTAAAATGAGCAAGTTATGACTATTTCAATATTTAGGTTTTCCGATTGAAAAACGCTATAACCGGAGTTCTATAACTCCGATGACCATGAAATTTAAACTAGAAGCTCACGTTAACATGTGTAAGGTCCTGCCAAGATTTGGGAATTTTTGGAGTTAAACTTGAGGTAGCTAATTTCTTAAGGAATTAATTAGAAATTGATTTTTGAAAAATAGTAAATGAATTTTGAAAATTCCGAGAAAATATATTTTCATTATGGGACTATATTATGCTAAATCCCAGAAAAGAAATATTTTGTGACTAATTTGGTATTTTCATGAAAATAGTTTAATTACTGAACATATGAGTTAAATATGTTATGTGAAGTAACAAAGTTGAAAATATGATTTTATGGCTAGAGAATCCTATATAAAGTATATGCATATTTTTTGATGAGAGATTTGATCATTGGTGATGATATCTTATGAGTATGGCATTTTGAATGATTAAATGCAATATATGGTAAAAGCGTAAACAATTGAGAAAAATTGTTTATAAATTTAAGAAGATTAAAATATTGTTATAATATTAATGTTATTAGATTATGAGATTATTAAGTGATTGATAACATGAGGATATTCTTGAATCCGGATAAATTATATTATAAATGTTTAATATTTATCCTTTATCTCATTTGATTGATTCTTTATATCATTATCCTCATGTTTATATTATGTTGAAAGTCATCATGGCACAGTAGTGCGTAGATGGATTTGGTATGATTATGATGAGGATTGTTCAAGTATAATCATAAACCGTAGTAAATGAATACACGATTATCTTTGGTAGTAGTGCATGGATAATTTGTGGACGTGATACTAATGAATACACGATTATCTTTGGTAGTAGTGCATGGATAATTTTGGTGGTCGTGATACTAATGAATACACGATTATCTTTGGTAGTAGTGCATGGATAATTTGTGGTCGTGATACTAATGAAATACGATTATCTTTGGTAGTAGTGCATGGATAATTTGTGGACGTGATACTTAATGAATACACGATTATCTTTGGTAGTAGTGCATGGATAATTTGTGGTCGTGATCTTAATGAATACACGATTATCTTTGGTAGTAGTGCATGGATAATTCGTGGTCGTGATACTAACGAATATCCTTGGCGATGGTGCATAGATAATTAGGTGGTCGTGATACTATTAAGTCGCTGCGTTTGACATTATTGGTTTTCTGATTGTATATCTTTGGCTGTAGTGCAAAGATGAATTGTTAATGAATATCTTTTGGTGGGATTGCAAAGATGAATTTAATGTTTTCAACGATAAAGGTATTCAAGGTATCCTCACCTTTTATCATACTGTGAATCGTACCCTAATTTCGAGGCTGAAATTCCATAAGGAGGGAGATTGTGAGACCCCAGATTTTATCAATAAAGATTTAAATTTTGTCGAAATAATTTTTAATATTATGGTGTGAATTTGAGATAATATTATAGTTGTGGGTAGTATTTATAAATTTTGCAAAGTATGCAAGTGGTTATATTATATTCGATTGGTCGGGGAATATTCGGTTTAGCGAGGAATATTAAATACAACTACTCAATCATTGGTGGACCCCTAGCGTAATTATTGTCGGATTGAGAAAACGACAAAAATATTTTATTGAAATAACGGCGGAAGTTTTACCGTTGATCTTGTTGAACTACTCATTAGTAAAAGTACGATGTCGTGTAGTTGCGTAGTAGCCTTGCATGGTATTGATTATTGATGCTTTATGAGAAGTCACTCGGTTTGATTCCATTATTATACATTAATAATATGAATTATTATAGCGATAATGATGTTTTTTTATTAAGTATTATTAACGTAATAAAAGCGAAACATCTTTTATATAAAATGAATACTTTATTAAAGTTATTCTATAAATAAAATATATTATATTTTATTATGCATAGTGTTTTCATGCGTAGTGTTGCATAGTGTTTGCATAGTAAAATGTTTTATATAAATAGAATATATGATATTTTATTTAAAAGATTTTGCTTTAAATATGGACCGTCAGATTAAAGTAAATCAACTGGACCGTTCATGGATTAATTACTATGCATTCTATTTTCCTATAAATAGAAGTTCATTCCTTCATTATTTTCTTTTAATTCTTTGAAACTCTAGAGAGAAACTATAGAGAGAAAGAAGAAAAGATATTCGCTACTTCACTTTGCCAATATTCAGGTTCTTCTAAGGTAAGGGATATTATTTGTTGTATCGTAAGGGGTGTTATTCTTTCTTATTCATGAAGAGAACTTACATTATTCCATTCTTTATTATTACATTGAATAACTTTGATATCTGCATGGCCTATACATGATCTGTATACGTGGTTTACCCTATACTTGGTGACATTCTTCTATTATTACATTGGAACATCCTCACATGCATGTGTTTTACATCGGACTGGTTCCGCTCTTTATTATTATTATGTTGGAACATCCCATCACATGCGTGTGTTTTACAGGACTTGGTTAAAATCTTTATCATTCTGTTGGAATATCCTATCGTGTGTTTTACACCGGATTTGGTTCCATCTTTATTATTACTGTTGGAACATCACGTCGATTGTGAATTTCACGACTGGTTCCGTTATTATTATTCTGTTGGAATAACACATACACGCCAAGTACCGCATGCATGGTGATTTCCTTTGTTATTCCATTCTTTATTATACCCGGTTGGTTAAAACTTTGACTTCTATACTCCATGAAATTAGTAGAATATCCTTGATATTTGCGTTTCATCCGATATATTTTCATGGAAATATTCTTACGATCATTCTTGAATTTTACTCTACAAAACAAAGTATCTTGTTGACAATTTGGGACGTTATTAATTCACGGATAAAATAATTCTTGAACTTGTTTTATTGAATTATTATGTTATTGTCATCATCCTCATGTTATATTATGTTATCTTTGGCTTACGTGCATAGATGAACTTAGTATGATTATGACCGAGGATCATTCGGTATAATCATGGCTTGATATAAATGATGTGACAAAAGTCCTCGGTGGCGAATGTAATGCGATGGTGGATAGTTTTGGTATGATTATGACCGGGGTGATTCGGTATAGTCATGACCATTGATAATTTGATGAAAATCTTTGACCGTGTAGTACGAGGATGATTAGATATTGTGGTTTATTCATTAAAGTTTGAGTCTCATTTATATAATGATGATGAAAACCTTTTAAATCATAAAAGATAGTAGATTTTATTTTCTACTTGACTTTTTAATGGATTGCTTATTACCGCATGATTAAACTTGTTTGTCTATTGTATTTTATCGGTTTAACATTGTTCAAGGCTAATGATAATTTATTACGCATTATCTTAGTCATAATATTTCTCTCTTGGGCTAGTTGAGCTCACCCTTTCTTTCACCTTTATTCTCTTGAAATGAGAACATAATTTGAGACGAGTCGGGGAGCGGAGTAATGGTTCAGAGGATAGCATTAGTAGTCCTCACTATTCGTGAAATAGTATGATAATAGTTGTAATGAGGACTCCTTTTGAGTTTGTATAATATCTAGTAGACAATATTTGTATTCAAACTCACAGTTTATGTCGTATTGTACACGATAGTTATATTAGTAAGTTGTATTTGAATTTATGTACCATGTAAGTGGTGACCCAAGATGGGTGGACGTATACCTAATTTTTGGGGCGCGTCATGAAATATAGTTGGAACTTTTATCAAATTTGGAACTTTTTTCATGTTGGGGTTACTTATTCATGAGTTACTATTCACGAGTTACTATTCATGAGTTCTTATTCACGAGTTACTATTCACGAGTACTATTCATGAAGCGTGAAGATGTTTTTTGGGAAATTTCTATCTTTTGGTGTCTGAGTTACTATTCACGTATCTGGAACTATTCACGATATCGACCTTTATTCATAGAAAAATAAAATTTCTTCTTTTGTCCAAAATATCTATTCTCGGATACTAGCTTTGATTGTATCCATGTTTTGATCATTCTTGAATTTTACACCACTATGATTATTTTGAGGTATTTTTGAACATGGATAAAACAAAGTACGAATCCTTAATCCTTAATCCTTAATCCTTGTCATTTTGTTTCCTTTGGATTCGTTTCTTTAAAAATATTTTCATCATCCTCGGTCTTAAATGATGATATTATTGAATATCTTTGGCACTCAAAAGTGCAAAAGATGAATGATTTCTGAAGAATATCTTTGGTAGTAGTGCAAAGATGAGCAGTGTTTAGATGAACATGATTAATCGATGAATATCTTTGGCACGTAGTGCAAAGATGAATATTTGATTCAGATATGTATATTGATTGATGTTCTGGGGATAAAAGATAGCGATGAACTTTTAAATTCATACATAGAAGATAGTAGTTTGCATTCTCTACTTAACTCTTCTAATGAATTATTATTTCAATGCGAATATTGATTTAAAATTTGTTGTCTATTGTATTCTATTAGATTTTTCCCTGTTGAAGACTAACGGTAATTTGTTGTATATTATCTTAGTCATAATATTCTTTCTTTGGGCTAGTTGAGCTCACCCTTTTCCTTTTTGTTCCATTTTTTTCTTCTTAGGAGGCGAGAATATAAGCGAGTGCGAGTGGGTATGGAATGAAGGTTTTAGAAAGGATTGTTTAGTAGTCCTCACCATTTTTATAAAATAATGTATCAATAAATGTGATGAGGATTTATTTGAGTATAGATATTGTCTAGAAGATAATATTTGTATTCAAACTCACAGTTTTACTGTTGTAATAATAAAGTTGTAGTTGTTTCTGTACCATGTATTGACAACTCAGAATAGGTGATGTATACAACTTACAGAGTTTGATTGATGAAAACTTATAATGAGAGTGGAAATATATCACAGTTTATAACTTTCAGAAAATATAAACATGACTTCACCGTAGGGCCAAAGTTACATCAACGAAGCAGTGAATCTAACATACTTTCACTGCGTGCAACTGTTACATTTCGTCTCATCCAACCACTTCAACTATGTAATTCTGCATAGCAAAACAACAATCAACATATATAATCACATACATTTTAGTTTATTTAATGCAAACCTTAAAGTTCAAAAAAAATAAAATAACAAATAGTACTCATGACAAAAAAAGGTAGTTATAAGTTGAAATACCTGAATATTGATCCTCATTACCAAACAGTAATTAGATTAGACGTTGACAAAAGCTCATGTATAGGTTGTTCCTTGACTTTATCAGTTGCTTTATCTTTCCAAGCGACAATAATTTAATCTGTTTGATTTTGATTTCGAAATTCAAATTTATATAATATATCAACCAATTAAAATTCAATTCTCAAATTACGTTAAAGCTCATCACCCAAAAAAAATAATCAAAACTATATATCCAAAAGACAAAGATTTTAATATATTCAAAAGACAAAGATTTATATCTAAAACTATATATACTACCTTATTCCTATAATGAGGGTCCTAATTCAAAAATCAAATATTCAAATTTATTCACCTTGAAGAACATGTTTCCCTGCCTTCAGCAGCTTCAGAGACATACCCACCAGCACATTTTGGTTATCGTGTTAACAATATCTTTGATCAAACAAATAAAACAACTGAAGAAGATATTATCCGCTAAAAAAATTAAATATTAAATCTAAGAGTGAAGACGGCTACAAAATAGAAATCTGTTAAGGCGTGCTGAAGTATCCTTCTACAAAGGAATTACAATTTTAATGAATATCAAAATTGAAAACCTTTGTTAATAGATGTTTATTTTATAAGATACTGAGTACGCTGTTTATTCTGGAAAAAAACCATACGACGTGCTTTTATATAGATGTTTTCTAATTTTTCATTCTTGTTTTGGTGGAGTCACAATCTTGGCATTAATAACCCTTCTTGCAACTGATGTTCAAGCACGTTAACATACGCGCACTAATATTGCAACTTTTTAAAAATATTTGGTAAGTAATAATTGGGTATATATGTAATAAATAGGGATTTCTTTTTGTCTTCAGGCTAAAGCAATAATCTATCTCATCCACTGTTAAAGGGATTATAGAAGAAGGGTGATCATGTGGGGATTGCTAAAGGAGGAGATTTTTTAGAAGAAATGTTGCTGAAAGGAGAGTTGAATAATGAAGAAACAGTATGGTGATGGACCTTATGTTTGCAAGTTATGAAAAATCTGCAGGACATTTGGCCCTGTTGGAGGCTACTATCTTATCTACAAGATAAAATATTGGGCACACGAAGAACACATACAATAAGCATACACCAATAATTTGTCAACTTAAGGAGATAAGAAGCCAATTAAACACCAAGTTCTCAATACTGTTGTATCAACCAAGGGACAAGGGTAATGATAAGGGTCTCAAATTGTCTAAAAAACATGTTATCATTACATTGGTTGCTCAACATCATGGTGTGACTTAAGCAATTATTACATGCCAATGCAATGATGACATGTGTATCTAAGACACATTTGAGACCTCCAACAATATTCATACATCAAAAGTCTTCCCACGTTATTTATGAGAACGCTACAGATTGCTCTACAAACATTAATTTTCGTATACACTGAGGGAATGAGGGTGCTTCAGAGCAACAATCCACCATTCACAAAAAAAAATAACACTTTCATTTTTTTTCCCCATAAATTTTTTGCAAATAAATAAATAACTTTCAAAATTGAAATTTGTTCTACATCTTTGTGGAGTGGACAACATACGATTATAACAAACAAACAATCATTGTAAGTCTATTTGGTGACAAAAATAAAATGCAAAAGTAAACAGAATATGGCATCATTATGCTTTTACCTATATAAAGTAACATTCATGTTTCACTTAGCATCTCGAATCCCGATGAGAAAACTTTCTAAGGCTCCTTTGTATCAACAATGTATCTGCCAGAACCACCAATGGGTAAACCCAAACAAACCCATCCCGACCCATCCACCCCAACCCAATAAAATAGAACAAATCAAGAAGAGACAAGCAGTGAAAGATCTGCTAAAAACCTTGAGTGAAAAATCCCAAAAACAAAATAGTCAAACTAAAATAAAATGAAACAAGAAAAATAAGAACACTTTAGAAAGAAAAAAAAGAACAATTAAATATTGAACCCTCTCTTCTTTAAATACCCACCAGAAATTCTGAAATACCCGAGGAAAACGATAGAGAAAAGAAACTTGCTGCTTGTTGCGATAGTGATCGAAAATGAAGAACCTTGCTGCTTGATGCGATAGTGATCCGAAAAAGGCTTGATTTTGGGGGACGAAAATGAAGAACCTTGCTACTTGTTGTTTGCTGCGATAGTGATCTGAGAAAGGCTTGATTTTGGGGCAAATATCTGTATCGGATTTTGGGGGAAATCTTTAAGGAAAAAGGAGACAACTTTCTCTCTCTTCAAAATGAAGGAACTGCCTAGCGGGGTAAGGAGAAGGCGGAATGAGAAGGGGGCAAAGGTATAAGGCGGGACTTGGGCAGCGGGTATGAGGGATTTTTGAATTAGCTAATTTAATTTTTAATTTTTTATGTGAAATGAAATTGGATGAGAAGGGGGCAAAAGTATAAGGCGGGACTTGGGCAGCGTGTAGGAGGGATCAGGAAAGATACTCGAATATTTTTTGATGTTTTTGGCATGGATTTCGAGATGTGCTGAAAAATTATTGATAGATATTATTTTTATTAGTTATTAATGATTTTGTACATCAGAAAATATGTGTGCTAAAACATATTAAAAAACCATCTTTTCAAAACAAAGTGCAAGATATATCCCTCATTTGTGACGCCCTAAAATTAGGTATACGCCACCCATCTTGGGTCGCCATTTACATGGTACATAAATTCAAATCTGAACTTAATTATATATCCGTCGTGAAACATACGACAATACATAAACCGAGAGTTCTAATAGAATATTGTCATTTAGACAATATCCATACTCAAGGAGTCCTCATTACAATTATTATCACACTATTTCACGTAATAGTGAGGACTACTAATGCTATCTTCAGGACCATCACTGCTTCCCCAACTCGTCCCAAAACTATATTCTCATTTTCAAGAGAATAAAGTGAAAGAAAAGTGGTGAGCTCAACTAGCTCAAGAAGAAATATTATGACTAAGATAATGCGAATAAATTATCAATAGTCTTCAACAATGTTAAACCGATAAAATACAATAGACAACCGGTTTAATCTGCTAGTGAAGAATATCTAATCCATTAAAAGAGTCAAGTAGAAAATAAAGTCTACTATCTTTTAGGTTTTAAAAGGTTTTCATCAATTTTTATCACTAAGACTCGGTTTAATGAATAAACCACAATATCTAATCATCCCCGTACTACACGGTCAAGGATTTTCATCAAATTATCAATGGTCATGACTATACCGAATCACCCCCTGGTCATAATCATACCAAAACTATCCATCATTTTGCATTACTGTGCCACCGAGGACTTTTGTCACATCATTTATATCAAGCCATGATTATCTTGAATGATCCACGGTCATAATCATACTAAGTTCATCTATGCACGTAAGCCAAAGATAACATAATATAACATGAGGATGATGACAATGACATAATAATTCAATAAAACAAGTTCAAGAATTATTTAATCCAGAATTAGTAACGTTCAAATTGTTAACAAGATCTTCGTTTTTGTAGAGTAAAATTCAAGAATGATCGGAAGAATATTTCCATGAAAATCTTTGGATGAAACGCAAATATCAAGGATATTCTACTAATTTCATGGAGTATAGAAGTCAAAGTTTTAACCAATTTGGGTATAATAAAGAATGGAATAACAAAAGAAATCACCATGCATGCGGTACTTCAGATGTACAGCGAGTTATTCCAACAGGATAATAATAACGGAACCGAAGTCGTGAAATTCACACCGGCAGGATGATCCAATGTAATAATAAATCTTTGAATAATAAACAATAGAACCAGTAGGTGTAAAACACACGCATGAGGATATTCCAATGTAATAATAAATGCGGAATATTAAATAATGGAACCCGGTAGGTGTAAAACACACGCACGAGGATATTCCAACGAGAATAATAAAGAATGGAATAATGTAAGAAGATCACCAAGTATAGGGGATTCAGCATTATCTGAGTTATTCCAATGTAATAAATAAGAATGGAATAACATAAGGATTTCACAAGTATAGGGTATCGCTTGCATATACTCGAGTTATGTATAGGGTATACCACTTTTACAAAAGTTATTCCAACAGGATAATAATGAATGGAATAATGTAAGTTCTCTTCATGAATAAGAAAGAATAACACCCTTACGGGTACAACAAATAATATCCCTTACCGTAAAAAACACTTTGGATATCAAAGTAGTGAAGTACCGAATATTATTCTTCTTCTTTCTCTATAGATTTTTCTCTATAGCTTCTCTCTATAATTTTCTCTCTAGAGTTTGGTGAATTCGTAAGAAAATAATGAAGGAATGAGCTTTATTTATAGGAAAATAGAATGCATAGTAATTAATCCATGAGCGGTCCAGATTGATTTACTTTAATCGACGGTCCATATTTAAAGCAAAATCTTTTAAATAAAATATCATATATTCTATTTATATAAAAACATTTTACTATGCAAACACTATGCAACACTATGCAAAACACACTATGCAACACTATGCATAATAAAATATAATATATTCTATTTATAGAATAACTTTAATAAAGTATTTTGTTTTATATAAAAGATGTTTACATTTTATTACGTTAATAATACTGAATAAAACAAAACGTCATTATCATTATAATAATTCATATTATTAATCGACAATAATGGAATCAAACTGAGTGACTTCTCACATAAGCATCAATAATCAATACCGTAGTGCTTACTTATGCAACCACCGCATCTTCATTGTACTTTTACTACCGAGTAGTTCAACAAGATCAACCAGTAAAACTTCCGCCGTTATTTCAATAAAATATTTTTGTCGTTTTCTCAATCCGACAATAATAATTGCATTGTGGGTCCACCAATGATTGAGTCAGTTATCTAATATTCCTCGCTAAACCTAATATTCCCCGACCAATCGAATATAATATAACCACTTGATACTTTTGCAAAATTTATAAATACTACCCACAACTATAATATTTATCTCAAATTCACACCATAATATTAAAAATTATTTCGACAAAATTTAAATCTTTATTGATAAAATCTAGGGTCTTACAATCTCCTCCTTATGGAATTTCCCTCGAAATTAGGGTACGTAATGACTGATATGATAAAGAGGTGAGGATACCTTGAATACCTTTATCGTTAAAAATATTAAATTCATCTTCGTAATCCAGGCCAAAGATATTCATTAACAACTCATCTTTGCACTACAAAGCTAAAGATATACAAATCAGAAACCAATAATCTTTGAGACGCAGACTTAATAGTATTACCACGACCACTAATTATTCATGCACCATCGCCAAGGATATTCGTGTTTTCAATTACGATCATGATTATACCGAATAATCCTTGGTCATAATCATACCAAGTCTATCAATGCACTACTACCAAAAGATATACAATCAGTAAAACCAATAATGCCGAGACTCGACTTAATAGTATCACGACCACTAATTATCCATGCATAGACGGCGAGGATATTCGTGTGTTTTCAATTACTATCATGATTATACCGAATAGTCCTCGGTCATAATCATACCAAGTCTATCAATGCACTACTGACCAAAGATGACTTTTACCACATCCATGAATTAATATTTCATCATTGAGACAAATTTCAATAATTAATCCATATCATCGAATCATCCCCGCACTACAAGCCGAGGATATTCATTAAGTATCACGACCACGAATTATCTATGCACTACTACCAAAGATAATCGTGTATTCATTAAGTATCACGACCACAAATTATCCATGCACTACTACCAAAGATAATCGTGTATTCATTAGTATCACGACCACAAATTATCCATGCACTACTACCAAAGATAATCGTGTATTCATTAGTATCACGACCACAAATTATCCATGCACCACGCACCAAAGATAATCGTGTATTCATTAGTATCACGACCACAAATTATCCATGCACTACGGCCAAAGATAATCGTGTTTTTCAATTACGGTTATGATTATACCGAACAATCCTCGGTCATAATCATACCAAGTCCATCTATGCACTGAAGCCATGAGATGACTTTTAACATAATATAAACAATGAGGATAATGATATAAAGAATCAATCAAATGAGATAAAGGATAAATATTAAACATTTATAATATAATTTATCCAGGATTCAAGAATATCCCCATGTTATCAATCACTTAATAATCTCATAATCTAATATCATTAATATTATAACAATATTTTAATCACTTCTTAAATTTATAAATAATTTATCTCAATTTTTATGCTTTACCATATAATGCATTTATTCAAAAATGCCATACTCATAAGATATCATCACCAATTATCAAATCCTCAAAAAAATATGCATATACTCTATATAGGATTCTCTAGCCATAAAATCCTATTTTCAACTTTGTTACCTCTCACATAACATATTTAACTCATATGTTCAGAATTAAGCTATTTTCATGAAAAATACCAAATTAGTCCCAAAATATTTCTTTTCTGGGATTTAGCATAATATAATCCCATAATGAAAATATATTTTTCTCTAAATTTTAAAATTCATTTACTATTTTTCAAAATCAATTTCTAATTAATTCCTTAAGAAATTAGCTACCTCAATTTTAACTCCAAAATTCCCAAATCTTGGCAGGACCTTACACATGTTAACGTGAGCTTCTAGTTTAAATTTCATGGTCATCGGAGTTATAGAACTCCAAGGTTATAGCGTTTTCATTTCGGAAAAACCTAAATATTGAAATAGTCATAACTTGCTCATTTTAAGTCGAATGAGCTCATTTTTGGACAGGAGGTACTTTATACCATATACCTTCATGTCCCAAAAGGCCAGAATTTTTCTATAATTTAAGTGGCCGAAACAGCCCCTCTAAAATCATGGCAGCAGAATTTTTTCGGCTTTTTTGCAGCTTTACATTCCTTTGCTAAAATCAGTCCACACAAAAATCTACATCACCTTTTCCAGTAACTCCACTTGGATTAGTTAGGTAACTCGTAGATCTAACTCTAGGACTTGACCACATTCAAAAATTCAAAATATAATAGGAGATATGGTCAATTGAATTTCATGTTACGTTTTTCACCAAAATCTGATTTTCAACTCTTTGTGATTTCTAAGAAACTTTCATGTTTTCACATAATAACCAACATAACTCATCATAACACTTACTAATACTTCATATACCCATGATTTTTATTAGTCCAATGCTTTTATTATGACTTTCATCATAATCCTCGTAAATGCATTCTTTTAGTTGAAGAAATATTTGAGGGTTTAAGAAATGGGTTTTCAGTCTTCGGGTCAATACAAAATTCGATTTCACACTCTAGGTAGGCTAGAAATCTTCAAGAATACGTCAAGAAATTTATTAATGATAGAAATATCATTCAAAACTCGCTACTCTTATCCAAGACTTGGATAGTACGTTACATTGATACCAACTGTGACTTCTATCCTTTAACCTAGATAGCACCTCACAATGATACCTATCAACTTGTCATCGTCATTCACGACGTCGCCTACAGAAAGTCTGGCTTCGGTGCATTCCATATAAGGAAGTCAACAACGAAAGGATCGGGGCTCTTTACTTATGGCTTGATATAACAGTGATTAACTTTAGGGTTTGTTTACTTTGAATTTGTATAACAGGTTGGTTAGGAATATGAAAGCTAACAACCTTACAAAAAGAATAATGAGTAGTTAATCAATCGTTTTCAAAAATTACCTCAAAGGCAAGTATTTTCAAAGAGATAATATCGACAGGTAACGTGAAAGTGTTTATTTGAATCAAACAAGATTTAAAAAAAACAGTGGAGGTAACGAAGGCTCCTACTAACGAGGTTTCAACCAATAAGTCAAAGTCTAACTTCTCCGGAGTCAAATTTAAACGTTGAACGCAAGCAAGAGAGATAAAATAATGGGTAGAACCAGGTATCTTATAAGGTATAGACTTTCGTAATTTATAATTAACTAACCCGTGCTAACTTCGTTCGGTTTACTCGCTTTTTGAGAAGTCATGAAAATGCACTTCCTAAAACCAACGACTTTGTTTTGTCCATATCCACCTTTGGTGCCACCGTCCCAAACTAGACTTGACTCACGGTGCACAACAAAATTGAGCTAAATGACCTTCTTCTTTGCAATTTCCACTTCTATTATCTTTGCCATGATTACCAATCAAGTGGTTACCATTCTTAGCATGATAATTTCCCCACGATGGTTATCATTGTTCGATGGCCGTTTGCCACCGAAGATGATTATTATCGTGTTGTTGGTCGTTACCTTTTGTTTGAATTTGAATCAACACTCTCATGTGCTTCATTGCTTATCTCAAAGATTTTCAGGATGTCATTCTCAAACACCGTCACAAAACAAGGGTTAATTAACATATCACATATTATCCCTATACTACGTGAGACCAATTAAATAACAAATAAACTTAGGTAGGTCATACTAGCGAAGGAATTCCCTATCTCTCCCTCCTAGTTCTAGTCTCACGTCTTAGCTGTGGATCATATCCTAAGCTCGATACCAACCGTGACGCCCCCAAAATTAGGTATACGCCACCCATCTTGGGTCGCCACTTACATGGTACATAAATTCAAATACAAACTTAATTATACATCCGTCGTAGTAATATACGACAATACATAAACCGAGAGTTCTAATAGGAATATTGTCATTTAGACAATATCCATACTCAAGGAGTCCTCATTACAATTATTATCACACTATTTCACGTGAATAGTGAGGACTACTAATGCTATCTTCAGGACCATCACTCGTTTCCCCAACTCCCCCGCCTATATTCTCATTTCCTCACGAAGTGAGCAGTGAAAGAAAGGGTGAGCTCAACTAGCTCAAGAAGAAATATTATGACTAAGATAATGCGTAATAAATTATCAATAGTCTTCAACAATGTTAAACCGATAAAATATAATAGACAACCGGTTTAAGCTGCAATGAATATATGCAATCCATTAAAAGAGTCAAGTAGAAAATAAAGTCTATTATCTTTTAGGTTTTAAAAGGTTTTCATCAATTTTATCACTAAGACTCGGTTTAATGAATAAACCACAATATCTAATCATCCCCCGTACCACGGTCAAGGATTTTCATCAAATTATCAATGGTCATGACTATACCGAATCACCCCGGTCATAATCATACCAAAAACTATCCATCATGCATTCATTGTGCCATCGAGGACTTTTGTCACATCATTTATATCAAGCCATGATTATATCGAATGATCCTCGTCATAATCATACTAAGTTCATCTACGCACGTAAGCCAAAGATAACATAATATAACATGAGGATGATGACAATGACATAATAATTCAATAAAACAAGTTCAAGAATTATTTAATCCAGAAATTAGTAACGCCCAAATTGTTAACAAGATACTTTGTTTTGTAGAGTAAAATTCAAGAATGATCAAGAATATTTCCATGAAAGATATTGGATGAAACGCAAATATCAAGGATATTCTACTAATTTCATGGAGTATAGAAGTCAAAGTTTTAACCAATTTGGGTATAATAAAGAATGGAATAACAAAAGAAATCACCATGCATGCGGTGATTCAGACAGACAAAGTTATTCCAACAGGGATAATAATAACGGAACGAGTCGTGAAATTCACTGCATGCGGGATGATCTAACGTAATAATAAATCTTTGAATAATAAACAATAGAACTGTGTCCCAGGTGTAAAACACGCGAGATGTGGATATTCCAATGTAATAATAAATGCGGAATAATAAACAATGGAACCGTGTCCTGTAAAACACACGCATGTGATATTCCAAATGAATAATAAAGAATGGAATAATGTAAGAAGATCACCAAGTATAGGGGATTAAGCGTATCAAAAGTTATTCCAACAGAATAAATAAGAATGGAATAACATAAGGATTTCACCAAGTATAGGTACGTACCGCATATATATGAGTTATGTATAGGGTATACCACTTTTTAAGGAGTTATTCCAACAGGATAATAATGAATGGAATAATGTAAGTTCTCTCTCATGAATAAGAAAGAATAACACCCCTTTACAGGTACAACAAATAATATCCCTTACCAGTAAAAGACACTTTGGATATCAAAGTAGTGAAGTACCGAATACTCTTCTTCTTTCTCTATAGATTTTCTCTATAGCTTCTCTCTATAATTTCTCTCTAGAGTTTCAAAGTGAATTAAGTAAGAAAATAATGAAGGAATGAGCTTCTATTTATAGGAAAATAGAATGCATAGTAATTAATCCATGAACGGTCAGATTGATTTACTTTAATCTAACGGTCCATATTTAAAGCAAAATCTTTTAAATAAAATATCATATATTCTATTTATATAAAAACATTTTACTATGCAAACACTATGCAACACTACGCAAAACACTATGCAACACTATGCATAATAAAATATAATATATTCTATTTATGTAATAACTTTAATAAAGTATTTTGTTTTATATAAAAGATGTTTACATTTTATTACGTTAATAATACTGAATAAAACAAAACGTCATTATCGCTATAATAATTCATATTATTAATCGACAATAATGGAATCAAACTGAGTGACTTCTCACATAAGCATCAATAATCAATACCGGTGTGCTATTATGCAACCACACGCATTTCATCGTATTTTTTTACTACCGAGTAGTTCAAAAAGATTATCCACGGTAAAACTTCCGCCGTTATTTCAATAAAATATTTTTATCGTTTTTCAATCCGACAATAATTACATTATGGGGTCCACCAATGATTGAGTAGCACATACGAATATTCCTCGCTAAACCGAATATTCCCGACCAATCGAATATAATATAACCACTTGCATACTTTGCAAAATTTATAAATACTACCCACAACTATAATATTTATCTCAAATTCACACCATAATATTAAAAAATTATTTCGACAAAATTTAAATCTTTATTGATAAAATCTGGGGTCTCACATCTGTACATTTTGAATTTAAGTTGCAGGGTATGAAGAAAATGTTCCCTCAGTTAGATAATTATGAAAACTACCGATGTGCAAGTCCTCGTGTCCATGCAAATATGGAAGCAATGATGTTTGTACTTGTTTCTTGTCCTTCCGATGTAGTCGAAAATGACAAGTTCTGACCCCATGAGCCGCCTCACTTTCTAATGTCATTCCATCTCAAGATAGTCAAGATAACTTGATGAAAATATTTATCATAGCATCAAAAACCAAGACAACTTGCATTTAAAAGATTTTCTCACATGATAAACCCAAGATATATCAACATAAGATATATCTGAAGTTAAAAAATACTAACCAATACAGAAATCATAAGACCCAAAGAGCCAAAACCTGCAACACAGGCAAATCTTAGCTCAGGATATCCCCAAATTATTTCCATATACACTAGAAAAGTAGTAGAAGTAAAGAGGAAAACTAATGGAGGCAGAGTACACAAGTAACCATAGATCTGTTCAAAAGGTTAAGCAACATAGACATTCAAAGTTTTCCCATCAAGAAATTACTTGTTAAACTACACGCAGCCTAAACCATCATCCCAGCAGCCCATTATATTAAATGAAACCATATTTAAGTAACTTCTTGCTGCAGATTATAGTTAAATTTTTTAAGGTTGTTATTTTAGATAAAGAAGTAACTTTATTAGGGGTAAAAAAGAGGGGAAGTATAAACATTAGCCATATGTACGATATAATCTTAACTTTAACCCTTCATATGCATCAGAAAGCTTAAAGCGTAGAGTTGAAGAATTGTGATGAAGTCTATTATTAATGTTCAGCTTCAACAGATTGACAAAGATGCACATGTTCTGGTAAATAAAGGATTCCCTATGGCCTCTATATGAGAGATGCAATGAATTTCAATATACTAATACCTGAATTGCTTAAAATAACTAATTAAGCAGGGTATCATGTCTGCTAAATTTGAAATATGTCAACTTCTATCTCAAGACATGAAACTATTGGTGGGTGTACATTTTCACATAAAGTTTAATCATATAATCTCCTGAATCTGACATCTAAACTACCTTGAGCAAGTAAATCACTCTGGACATCTCCATTATAGTGTTTGCATGCCCAAACATATCCATCATCACTTTTTAGCGCATAAGCCACCATGTCATCAATCAAGCGATGCTCATACCTACATGCCAGTATAGATTCTGAATAAACTATATCTGAAAATACCACACAAAATATGTATAAATCACAGTTACACTAACCAAATCGAATGTTCTTCGAATTTCTGCTTCCAGTTCTGTTCATAAACCTCCTCAAAAATGTCCGTAAACCTTCATTGGTCAACTGGGTCTAATAAGTTGGCCTGAGTTTCGTGCTAAAGTAAAGAGGTCATTTTTTTGTGAATGCCAGTGACATCGATGATTCAGCAAAGCCACGAATAGACTACCAAATTTTACAAAATTTATAATAGTTGGATGAGATTAGGGAAAACATATTGCCAACTTTAATTACAACTTTAGAATACGAACCTCATCAACATTGTACATAGAAAGTGCAATGCCAGGGCCTTTGAAATCATAAACATCAAGTTCAATAGGAATGTCCCCGTTATTTGAGATTGGGGGTGGAGCATAAGAACCTTGTAAGCATTTCAACAACATTCAAATTATCTAACAAATATGAAGATTTTACTCACCAAAGGCCATTTTTAGCTTCCCTGACCCTTTAATAACTGTATCACCAAAAGCATGCCGGCCAATGCAAATGGGCTTTTTCCAGCCTAAATATTATAGAAGAGATTGTTGATTAGAATGAATGGTGGATGTAAAATATTTCACATACACTCCATGTAAAATATTACCAGGAACTATTCTAGGAATGTTTTTGTGTATGATGGGCTCACGGAAAACAGTACCTGCAAGGCAAGATTAAATAGCCTTCTGATTAGGAAGAAAGACATTAATAAAATAATAAAAATATATCACTGTACTTAAGATGCCCCAAATTCCCATTGCACCAACTATAAAGTCATATGTGTTAATATCGTTAAAAAAAAAATTCTTTATTTTTTCCTTTCTAATTTCATATGTGCTAAACTCTGCAGTCCACCAACTCGGGAATAAATGAAACAAAAGAAGTGTAATTTGTAGGAGTGCACACAAAACAAATAGACAAACTGAAAGTGAACTACTCTGTATCAACTTCCAAGTAATTTTTTTTAATAATATCACATCTAAACTACAACAACATTAAAAGTGAAAATTATTCAGTGAAAGAAAGTAAGGTTGGTAGGCCAAACTAAATTTAAAAACAAATTTAGAATTATTCATTTGGATAGCAAGTACAACTTCCAGACATGTCTTCACCCAACAACAATTTTGCAAACCATTTCTAAATTCAATAAAAAGGGAGTCGAAAAAAGTATATAACTGTAAAGTGTCTAATTGAACTACCAGATTCTGTATGGACTGGAAAGATAGTCTGAAAGGAAATGAAGATAAACAAATTTCTCAATTTACCAAAATCAGAAGTTGGGTACTCTATTATTAAAAATGGAGGTTTAAATCTCAAAAACACCATCACATCAAATTGGAATCACCTAAATGGGTTTTGTTTTCATAACATCAGAAATTGAGTATTTTGGGAGCTGAGCCTTCCGAATAGGCCAACCCAATTAAGCCAGCGAAAATCGCTCGGGAGAGAAAGAACCATAGGGTCTCCGATTCTAACGATTTCGGCGCCATAGAATCTGTTAGTGAGGCGAATCATGAAGCACCCAAGAGCTTCAAAGGAGGAGGAGAAACAGTAGAGAAGGCAGATACCCTAGAAGGAGAATGAGAGTAGGCCATGAGAGTTGGCTGGGTATGAGAGACAAGAGCTCAGAGCCTCTGTGTGCGTAAGAATAGAAAGAGAGAGGGTTTGAAATTTAAATACGGAGGAATGAGAGAGAGCTGCTGACATGAACTTGGATGGGACATATGTCTATTTTCTCTCTCTGCTCTCTTTTATATTATATATATATATATATATATATATATATATATAGATATATCAGTGCATACCCTTATCTTACTCATATCAGCTTTTAATGCGGTTTTGATTACATACATAACTGTTGTCTATACTTTTAGCTGACGGACAACATATATAGCGTCGCTAAAAGTATGATGATGATTTGTATGGCCAATCAAACCGCCTAAAAGGGAGGTGAGCACGTGAGTAAGATAAGGGGTATGCACTTGAACTGACCGTATATATATATATATATATATATATATATATATATATATATATATATATATTATATATATAGTCCAGGATCTTAAGCTCATCTTTATTCACTCACTGAAGCTCACCTCTCCTTTAGCGACGGACTGACAACGGTTTGATCATGATAATAGTAAATTCATACTTTTAGCGATTTAACAAATACGTAGCATCGCTTAAAAATATAGATTTACGGTTGTATGACCAAACCGTCGCCGGGTCTGTCGCTAAATGGAGAGTGATCTCGGATAAGTTGGATAAGGGGTGAGCTTAAGATCCGAACCGTATATATATATATATATATGCCATTAATATTTTTTATGACTTTTATTTTACTTTATTGTGAGATTCTTGTACGCACACATATATCAAATTATAATTATATTAATTGAATTTGAACATTTATTATTATAATTATGTAATTTGTATTTGAAAATTATAATTAAATTGATATCCAAATTATTCTTGAAATGACCAACCAAATTAATTTGGATAAGATCTCCTCGTGACTTGTTATATACTTATATTGATACTTCTTTGACATAAATTATAGCTTATAAGTTAATTTTATAACTCCATCTTGAAAATTCTACTAATTGATAAATTTAGAATTGCACTTGTTTGAAAAATAAATAAATTAGAGTTACACTTTAGTATATCATACCATAGCCATTAACAATGCACAAAATATGACGTATTTTTAAAAAAAAATTGCCACACTAAATGAAAAGAAAAATATTTCTTTTATCCTCAAAAGGATGATTAAAAATTCAATTTTTTATCCGAAAAAGATAAACTAAGGTAGATAAAGTGAATGTTGTCATTTAGTGGGGTTTATTAATATAAAAAATAAAATTACTTATTATTTTATGTAATTTTGTGGAGTCACTAAATATAAATTTAAAATTATATTTTTTTTATTTTATATTTTTAATAAAAAATGGTTAAAACTTACCATAGGTTAGTCAAAAGAATTGATACATAATGCCTTTGTTGTAATTAAGTTTTGACAGAAGACAGAAAAAATGTCCCACGTGGAAAACCTTTTTTTATTAAAAAATTTAAGAAAAAGTCAAAAAGAAATGATATTTCTACGAGTAAACATGTTAATTTCACGAGGTCTTCTCTTAAATAACGGTGGTCCACCACTTAATATTCATGCGAGTAAGAGTTTGGAACTAACATACAATAACAGTAATTATTGTTGATAGATGAGAAATGAAATAAGAATTAACAATAATGCTACGACGAATGGATTAAAGTAATGAAATAAAGAAACGAATTAAACAAGTTCCATATAAGCTTAACAGAAGTAGAGTTTTACGAGTCAAACAAGAGTTTTGTTCGGGAGCAAATGAGTCGATCATGAGCTTGACTTCGAACTCGGTTTGTTTATAAACAAACTTGACTTGAAAGAAGATGCTCATTTTAATTTTTTAAAATAAAATTTGTGAAGTCTTAAAATTTAAAGTTGGTATAAATTATTAATTTTATGTAAAACAATAGGAATTATGATAAATTATCAAGAAAGTACTAATAATTAAAATTTTATTATTTTTCTAAAAAATTTCAGGAATCAGATCTTTAAATTTTAATTTTTTGTTTATTGGCTTAAAAAGTTTAAAATATGATTCTTTTTGTTAAACGTACCAAATAAGGAAAAAAAATTATTTTCTAAATAGTCAAATATCTAACCATTGAAATTTCATACGCAGCCTTGTAAATACACCATTAATTAATACCTCTTAAATTATCAAAAAATGATTTAGAGCACTCCTAGTAAATACACCATTAATACCTCCTAATTAAATTACAAAAATTAGATTTAGAGCACTTGTGCTTCTAGTTCTCCTATATAAAGACTACTATAAGGAGTAATAGCGTACACAAAATTTGTCAAGCTTGATAAATTCCATATAATGAATGTTGGGACGTGATTATTTGGACATAAATTTGTATGATAGGTCAAGGTCCACGTCCATGTAGGATTCTGTTTTGACAATTGAAGAATTTTAAGGGATCACAGATTTCTAATTGTATTTGATTTTCAATCTCTAAGGAAAATGTCAGGTTATAAACCGACTTCCTTTCCTTAAGAGAATTGTATTTGCTCCCATTAAAGAATTATACCTAATGGAGAATTTTGATTCTATACGGGGAAGGACTCTATGATTCTGGTGGGATAATTATAAATATAAGGCATTACATGATTTTAAGGTACACAACTTTATATTACACCATTTGTTAAATTTTATTCAACTTGTACATATTCTCACACGTCAACTTAGGACGTTAACAGTGAGTTTATCATACTAAAAAAATGGGATCTTCAAGGCTTCTCATTTGCAGTATGTTCTTCATTTTATTCTCCATTTTTTATCTTCAGACCGAGGCAGCAATTAATCGGATCGCTACCCTTGACAAATGGGAAAGCGAATGGGGTAAGTTTTAAGACTTTCGCCAAAAGTCTATTGTTATTTTTTTTGGATAACTGTCTGTCATCGTCTAGTACTTGTTATTTTTTGTTATGATTGTAGGGTGCGATTATAATGTTTTTGTACGATACACGCACCAAACATTAATTCAACATTTAAATCTAATGATTTTAAAGATTGTACTATTCAAACATTTTTTTTAATAATTATTACCTTTATTGTTATTCTTATATTTTTTAATGTAAGTAGTTTAATGTTGGCACATGTTGCGACCACTGCCCGAGCAGAAAATGTTGCCTTTGCTTCACTATTCGGGCAATACCAATATGCGTGTTTTGCTGTGAAGAACAAGATGCAATCGGCAATGCCACCACCCCCCTTTAGATCATTCTTGATTTAGATGTTTGAGAATGAAATTAAGAAAAATGTCATATTTAAATTAGCATATCCATTATCAACTAATGATTGTATTTCGTTTCTCTATATAAATATTAAATCAATGTTCAATTTTGTCTGAAATTGTAATTTCCTATTTTCCCGATTCAATCCCCATAGCCAAACCATCACAATGAACCTCATAAATAACTATTTTTTTTTTTCGTGCATGGGAGGGAAAAGCTCAGAGGAAAAAAAAAAACATTCTACATGTAGTTGCACCTATAATGTCTCTATTCAAGAATTCACCTAACATAACCCATTAAAATAAAATTTAATAAACTTAAAGTAAGGGAGGCAATGGAGGGAGTGTTGCATTTAGAACGTGAGAATGAAATTGATAAATGAATGGAATAGGAAAAGGAATAGAATGATTCATTCCATTTCATACAATGAATAAAATTTATAGGAATATGAATGATTAATTCCGTTCTAATAGAAACAACCAAGTACAATTTTTTTATATTCCATGAGAATAAATTATTCCATTTACATTCATGTGAGTCACAGTTGTGCAACTAACAATTTTATTTGTAAAAATATAATTTCTAAAAAATAAAGGGAACGGAGAAATGAAATGAGAATTAACAATAACGATACGTATGGATTAAAGTAATGAAATAAAGAAACGAACTAAACAAGTCACACATAAGCTTACCAGAAGTCGAGTTTTACGAGTCGGACACGACCTTTGTTCGGGAGCAAATGAATCGGTCATGAGCTTGACTCATTTACTTCGAACTCAATTCGTTTATAAACAAACTCGACTTGAAAGAAGATGCGCATTTTAATTTTTTAAAATAAAATGTGTGAAGTCTTAAAATTTAAAACTGATATAAATTATTAATTTTGATTAAAACAATAGGAATTATGATAAATTATCAAGAACGTCCTAATAATTAAAAAAATTATTATTTTTCTAAAAATTTTCATGAATCAGATCTTTAAATTTTATTAGTCGACTTAAAAAAGGTTAAAACGTGATTCTTTTTGTTAAACGGAGAGTACCAAATAAGGGGGAAAAAATTATTTTTTAAATAATCAAATATCTAACCATTTGAAATTTCATACGCAGCCTAGTAAATACGCCATTAATTAATACCTCTTAAATTATCAAACATACACCATTAATACCTCTTAAATGATCAAAAATAGATTTAGAGCAATCCTAGTAAATACACCATTAATACCTCCTAATTAAATTACAAAAATTAGATTTAGAGCACATGTGCTTCTAGTTCTCCTATATAAAGACTAGTGTAAGGAGTAACAAAATACACAAAATTTGCCAAGCTTGATAAATTCCATATAGTGAGTTTATCATATAAAAGAATGGGATCTTCAAGGCTTCTCATTTGCGGCATGTTCTTCATTTTATTCTCCATTTCTTATCTTCAGACCGAGGCGGCAATTAATCGGATCCATGCCCTCAACAATGTTGCTGGCCCTGATGTGGCTAGTATATGGGGTAAGCTTTGAGACTTTCGGCCAAAGTCTATTGTTATTTTTTGTTTAACACCCTGTCATTTACTATTGTATGCACAAAGTACAAGATTAACGGCAAAAATAATAATATCAATCGTCGAGTACTTCTCATTTTTTATTAAGATTGCAGGATGCGATTTTAATTTCATGGTAAGTTGGTCAATTGACCAATACGTTGACACGCAGAGAGAAAGATCACCTCCCGGTCTTGGTGTTAACATTGTATTAGTCAATTGAGCAAAATTAACTTCATATTAACCACTCCCATTATAATGTTTTTGTATAGTACACACACCTAACATTAAATTCATCCTTTAAATCTAATGATTTTAAAGATCGTACTATTAAAACATTTTTTTAATACTTATAACCTTTATTGTTATTCTTATATTTTTTAATTTAAGTAGTTTAATGTTGGCACAGGTTGTGACCAGTGCCCGAGCGGAAAATGTTGCCTTTGCTCCATTGTTCGAACAAGACCAATATCTGCAGCGTTCTTTGTGACGAACAATTTCTTTGCGACAACAATGTCACCACCCACCCCCCTTTGGATCATTCTTGATTTAGACTTTTTGAGAATGAAATTAAGAAAAATGTCATATTTAAATTAGCATATCCATTATCAACTAATGGTTGTATTTCGTTTCTCTTTATAATATTTAATCAATGTTCAATTTTGTCTTAAATTGTAATTTCCCATTTTCCCGATTCAATCCTCAAAGCCAAACCATCACAATGAACCTCATAAATAACTAAATAAGGTTTTGCTTTTGGCAAAACATAGTAGTATTAGGGCCTTTTTGATTTTTTTCGTGCATTGGAGGGAAAAGCCCATAGGAAAAAAAAACATTCTACATGTTGTTGCACCCATAATGTCCCTATTCAAGAATTCACCTGACATAACCAATGGATCTACGTGGAGGATAAATGGGACACTGCCTATGTTCAATTTTTTTTATAGGTATAGTGAAAGGGGTAAAAATAAAATTTAATAAATTTAAATGGACAAATTTATAAAAAAGTTAAACTTAGTAAAAAAAACTTAAACTACTACTACTATAAAAAGAAAAATTAAACAAACGTATCTCGCTAAACTTCAGTAAAAAAAAATTCATCCCTACTGAAATTGCCTGGGACTTTGGTATTGAAATTGCATGTCTTGCTTTTGGGCTCACCCAAATCCATCATATTTGTTGGGCCGAAAATGGGTCAAGTGTCCGAAATTTAATTTTTTTTGAGGTGTATAACATTGTAATCAACCTGGTCCGAGCCCATAATATTATTCAAACAATAGCGGAGAATATATACCACAGACACTATAGTAAGGGAGGGAATATGTTGCGTTAAGAACGTGAGAATGAAATTGTTAGGAATGGAATAGAATTGTGATTCTAACTGAAATGATTCATTCCATACGAGTAATAAAATTCATAAATTTGATAAGAATATGAATGATTAATTCTATTTTAATAGAACAATCAAATACAATTTTTTTTCATTCCATGAGAATAAATTATTCCATTTACATTCATGTGAGGAAGAGTTGTGCAACTAACAATTTTATTTGTAAAAATATAATTTCTAAAAAATAAAGGGAACGGAGAAATGAAATGAGAATTAACAATAACGCTACGTATGGATTCAAGTAATGAAATAAAGAAACGAACTAAACAAGTCACACATAGGCTTAACAGAAGTCGAGTTTTACGAAACGGACACGAGCTTTGTTCGGGAGCAAATGAGTCGGTCATGAGCTTGACTCATTTACTTCGAAGACTTGAAAGAAGTTGCTCATTTTAATTTTTTAAAATAAAATTTGTGAAGTCTTAAAAGCTAAAATTGATATAAATTATTAATTTTAATTAAAACAATAGGAATTATGATAAATTATCAATAACGTCCTAATAATTAAAAAATATATATTTTTCTAAAATTTTCATGAATCAGATCTTTAAATTTTAAAATTTTATTAGTTGACTTAAAAAAGGTTAAAACGTGATTCTTTTTGTTAAACGGAGTCACGGAGAGTACCAAATAAGGAAAAAAAATTATTTTTTAAATAATCAAATATCTAACCATTTGAAATTTCATACTCAGCCTAGTAAAAACGCCATTAATTAATACCTCTTAAATTATCAAAAATAGATTTAGAGCACTCCTAGTAAATACACCATTAATACCTCTTAAATTATCAAAAATACACCATTAATACCTCTTAAATGATCAAAAATAGATTTAGAGCAATCCTAGTAAATACACCATTAATACCTCCTAATTAAATTACAAAAAAATAGATTTAGAGCATGTGTGGTTCTAGTTCTCTTATATAAAGACTAGTGTAATGAGTAACAACGTACACAAAATTTGCCAAGCTCGATAAATTCCATATAGTGAGTTTATCGTACCAAAGAATGGGATATTCAAGGCTTCTCATTTGCAGTATGTTTTCTATTTTATTTCTATTTTTTATCTTCAGACCGAGGCGACAAATAATGGATCCCTGCCCTCAACAATGTTGTTGGCCCTGATGCGGCTGGCATATGGGGTAAGCTTTTAGACTTTCGCCGAAAGTCTACTGTTATTTTTTGGTTAACACTCTGTCATTTACTGTTGTATAAGATTAATGACAAAAAAAAAATATCAGTCATCAAGTACTTCTCATTTTTTATTATGATTGCGGGATGCGATTTTAATTTCATGGTAAGTTGGTCAATTGACCAATATGTTGACACGCAGAGAGAAAAATCACCTTCCGGCCTGGGTGTTGACATTGTATTAGTCAATTGACCAAAATTAACTTCTTGTTTACCACTCCCATTATAATGTTTTTATATGATACACACACCAAACATTAAATTCAACCTTTAAATCTAATGATTTTAAAGATCGTACTAGTAAAACATTTTTTTTAATACTTATTACTTTTATTGTTATTCTTATATTTTTGAATTTAAGTAGTTTAATGTTGGCGTTGAGTTGTGACCAAGTGTCGAAAGCGAAAAATGTTGCCTTTGTTCGTTGTTGTTGGACAAGACCAATATCTTGTAGCGTTGTTGTGACGAACAAACAAGTTCTTTGCGATCGGCAATGTCACCACCCATCCCCCTTTGGATCATTCTTGATTTAGACTTTTTGAGAATGAAATTAAGAAAAATGTCATATTTAAATTAGCATATCCATTATCAACTAATGGTTATATTTCGTTTCTCTTTATAATATTTAATCAATGTTCAATTTTGTCTTAAATTGTAATTTCCCATTTTCCCGATTCAATCCTCATAGCCAAATCATCATAATTGTTGGGCCGAAAATTGGTCAAAAGTGGCCTAAATTTAAATTTGTTTGAGGTGTATAAGATTGTAATCAACCCTGTCCAAGCCCATAATACCATTCTAACAATAATAGTGAATATATAATATATTGGAGGGAATATGTTGCGTTTGGTGGGATCACTATAAATACAAAACTTTACTTGATTTTAAGGTTCACAATTTTATATTACACCATTATTAAACCTTATTCAACCTTTATCATACTAAAAAAATGGTTTCTTCAAGGCTTCTCATTTGTAGCATGTTCTTCATTTTATTCTCCATTTCTTATCTTCAGACTGAGGCGACAATTAATCCGATCCCTGACCTCAACAATGACCTCAACAATTTCGTTGTCCATGATGTGGTTGGCGAATTGGGTAAGCTTTCAGACTTTCGCCAAAAATCTATTGTTATATTTTGGATAACAGTCTGTCATTTACTGTTGTATGCACAAAGTACAATATTAACGGCAAAAAATATATTAGTCGTCGAGTACTTGTCATTTTTTGTTATGATTGTAAGGTGTGATTATAATGTTTTTGTACGATACATGCACCAAACATTAATTCAACCTTTAAATTTAATGATTTTAAAGATTGAACTATTAAAACATTTTTTAAAAATAATTATTACCTTTATTGTTCTTCTTATATATTTTAATTTAAGTAGTTTAATGTTGGCACAACTTGCGATACTGCCCGAGGGGAAAATGTTGTCATTGCTTCACTGTTCGGACAATACGAGTATGCGAGTTTTGCTGTGAAGAACAAGCTACAATCGGCAATGCCACCCCACCCCCTCCTTAGATCATTCTTGATTTAGATTTTTTTGAGAATGAAATTAAAAAAAATGTCATATTTAAATTAGCATATTCATTATCAACTAATGACTAATGATTGTATTTCGTTTCTCTATATAATATTTAATCAATGTTCAATTTTGTCTGAAATTGTAATTTCTCATTTTCTCGATTCAATCCTCATAGCCAAACCATCACAATGAACCTCATAAATAACTAAATAAGGTTGCTTTTGGCAAAATATAGTAGTATTAGGCCCTCTTTTCTTCTTTTTTTTTTCTTGCATGGGAGGGAAAAGCCCAGAGGAAAAAAAACATTATACATGTAGTTGCACCCATAATGTCCCTATTCAAGAATTCACCTAACATAACCCATTTGGGGCACTAGCGGATTTATGTGGAGGGCAAATGGGACACTGTCTATGTTCAATTCTTTTTATAGGTATAGTGAGAGGGGCAAAAATAAAATTTAATAAACTTTAAGGGGCAAATTTATAAAAAAGTCAAACTTAGAGGAGCAAAAAAACTTAAACTACTACTACTCTAAAAAAACATAAACACGCGCTATATATAATGTATTCAAATTCTCGCTCTCTTTTGGGCTCATCCAAATCCATCAGTATTTGTTGTGCCTAAAATGGGTCAAAAGTGGCCCAAATTTGAATTTTTTTTGAGGTGTATAACATTGTAATCAACCCAGTCCGAGCCTATAATATCATTCTAACAATAATGGTGAATATATACTAGAGACACTATAGTAAGGGAAGCAATGGAGGGAGTATGTTGCGTTTGGAACGTGAGAATGAAATTGTTTAAGGAATGGAATAGAGAAAAGAATAGAATAGTGAGTGGAATGATTCATTTCATTTCTAACTGGAATGATTGATTCCATTTTTAGCTGAAATGATTCATTCCATATAAAGAATAAAATTCATAAATTTGATAGAAATATGAATGATTAATTCCATTCTAATAAAATAACCAAATACAAAATTTTGTTTCATTCCATAAGAATAAATTATTCCATTTACATTCATGTGAGTAAGAGTTGTGTAACTAACAATTTTATTTGTAAAAATATAATTTCTAAAAAAATAAAGGGAACGGATAAATAAAATGAGAATTAACAATAACGCTACGTATGGATTAAAGTAATGAAATAAAAAAACAAATTAAACAAGTCACACATAAGCTTAACAGAAGTCGAGTTTTACGAGTCGGACACGAGCTTTGTTCGGGAGCAAATGAGTCGGTCATGAGCTTGACTCATTTACTTCGAACTCAATTCGTTTATAAACAAACTCGACTTAAAAGAAGATGCTCATTTGAATGTTTTAAAATAAAATTTGTGAAGTCTTAAAATTTAAAACTGATATAAATTATTAATTTTAATTAAAACAATAGGAATTATGATAAATTATCAAGAACGTCCTAATAATTAAAAAATTATTATTTTCCTAAAAATTTCATGAATCGGATCTTTAAAATTTAAAATTTTATTAATTGACTTAAAAAAGGTTAATACGTGATTCTTTTTGTTAAACGGAGAGTACCAAATAAGGAAAAAAAAATTATTTTCTAAATAATCAAATATCTAACCATCTGAAATTTCATACGCAGCCTATTAAATACGCCATTAATTAATATCTCTTAAATTATCAAAAATAGATTTAGAGCAATTCTAGCAAATACACCATTAATACTGTCAAAAATAAATATGTGAATGATATTCCTATTTAATATATGATTTGATTATGATATATATATGAATGAATATACAAGTATGCTTGCATGAAGAAAAGCTGTAAAGTCCTTTGATAAATAATAGAAATATATGTACAAGGACTTAGAATGAATTGATCAAATATGTTAGGTTGATCCTACATAAGCAAAACAGCTTTGTAAAGTCCTTAAAAAAATTATGTACAAGGATTATAAATATAGAAATATCAAGCTTGTTAGGTTGATCTTATGATGTAATAGATAGGCTTGTCTGATCGTCGAGCACCGCACCAAAAGTCGTAGTCCGCCAGAGAGGTCAGAGTACTCCCGGGAGGTTACGGGGCAAAAATGGGGTTTTGCAAGATAGTAGATCTCGGAATTCATTAGACTTCGTGGGAAGCGAAGAAGGATCGTAGTGTGTCGAGAAGAGCTTCCTCGGGATCGTAGTGTCTTTGAGGAAGTCGTATTCGTAATCATAGAGACAACACTGTACATAAGTTCGAACGACCATCTGCGAAGCAGTATGAAACGTAGACTACACTTTCGAGTCGTAGAGACTATCGATGCCAAAGCCAAGACAAGGATCGTAGGCTACACTCACGAGATCGTAGAGTCCTTTGAATGAATGCGAGAGATCGTAGTCGGGCAAGATCGGATGAAGACAACAAGCACAAGGCTGAAATCGTGAGAGTGTCAAGATCGATCTCGGAATCGTAGTGTCGTGAAAGCCAAAATTTGAATCGTAGAGTGCGGGACTACGACTCCAATGAAGTGCTCAAAATGCTAAGTCGAGAATCGTAGAGTAGATACGATTCTCAGCGAATGAGCACTCCCGAATATCCAAAGATGAAGCCTCTGGTTGTAATTGCAATAATGCATTCCACGATAAAGTGGAACGAGAGAGCACTCAACGAATGGCATGCGGGCTAACGGAAGATCTAAGCACAAACCCAATCGGCGTTAAGATTGAGGTGTAAGGCCGTTCGTGATGAAGTCTTCCACAAGGAGATCCAATGAAGACTTTGAAGCAGATTAAGGAAAAGTCGACTAATAATGCAAAGAGTCATCAAGAGAAACAGAAAACAATGATCTTGGAAGCAACCAAGATCGTAGTGTTTGCCAAACAAAGAAGGAACTGATGGAAGGTGAACTTAGATCTTTGGTCGACCCTACCGGAGAAGCAAGACTAAAGTGATTAAGTCTGTGGTCGATTCATTGATGATAAGTGAGCGGAAGATCATCAGGAGAAAGCAAGCTGGACACGCCACAAATCTGAAGTGTCTTGATATTCAGAAGGGGACCAAAGCAAGGAATTAGGCCATCGAGATTCGAGAGAACAAATGAAAGCAAATGAAGAAGTATCAAATCTTGCACAATCTGAGGAAGATGTGTTCTACATTGAAGATCCAATCAACACTCTTCAGGATCGTAGTGTTAACTCTTCTAAGTCAACGAACAACACTCAACAAGACACTACGATCAGGTCCTTGAAGATATGCATCAAAATCGTAGAGTTCTAATACCTGAAGACTGAAGCATTGGCAATGGTTCAATCTGAAGAGTAATATTCGAACAAGTGCTTATTGAGAGCATCAATGCAAAAGGACAACCTTTGATCTAGAAATCAGAAGAGATAAAGTCTTTAACTTGCCCAAGACAGTAAAGTGATACATCTGACAGGGCAGGTTAAACAGTAGACTGCAGTGTCAGAAAAAGTATGACATGTCACATCAAGTAGTCTACCTCAAGCAACTCGAGATCTGCGAAGACATTTGAATAGCTTCCAACGGCTACTTTCCAACGGAAGAATTGGGAAGATGTATAAATGTAGAAGAGTTTCAAAGATCAAAGGCTGCTGGAGTTGTTAGTTTTGGAGAGAAGGTGGATTGATCTAAACCGTGTGATAGTGAGTCCGAAGGCTCACTCTACGATCCACCAAGAACACTCAGAAGTCAGATCAAGAAAGAAGTAGAAGTGTGATTTCTACTATGTAGAAGTGGGAGTTCTACTACTTGAAGAGTGTTCTGAACTGCCGAGAGAAAAGAGAGCATCATGCCATCTGGATGTCCATCATGGGAAGACTCTAAGTACAATAGAGAAGAGCTTACGGTCATCTTAGCAAGTCCATCATGGGAAGGCATCGAGTAGCAAGAAGGGAGATCACAAAAGCCATCTTGGTGTCAAGCATGAGAAAGCTTTTAACTACCTTGCGGAAGAGCTTACGGTCATCTTAGAAGCCTCTCGTATGCGTACCATCAAGTACCAAGGAGAATGATCTTCAAGGCGAGTTCATCAAGGGTCATCCGGAGTAGTTGAGCAACCTAAGAAAATTTGAGCATCATGCAACACTCAACCGCTTCTTCAAGGATGATCAAGCCAAGTCGCTAGGGATAGAAGATGTTGAGCATGAAGACATCTTAAGCAAATTTCAAAGACCGACTCCAACAACAACAAACAAACAACTCAACGAAGCTGTGGCCTAAGGGTCCTTGTCCGAAGGACTAAATGAAGCAGGCCAAGAGGGTCCTCGTGGGAGGGACTAAACAAAGCAGAGGCCAAAGGGTCCTTGTCCAAAGAAGGACTAAATAAAGTTCCAAGCTCTTTGGGCAGAAGAGTTCTGGGAACTAGAGGAGTCCCAAGGTGGCGGCCTCAAGAGTTCTTAGTGAATGAAGTCCCAAGGCTTCGGCCTTGAAGGAATCGTAGAGATTCGTGGTCTTTGCCTTCCTTGGTGGAAATCCTGCTAGTTGAAAGCGAGAAGAGTGGATTAGGAGCTTGAGTCTCTGAACCACTTAAAACCCCTTGTGTCTTTTACATTATGTCATTTATATTATGTCTATAACTGCTATAATTGCTATGTAAATTCTAACTGCTTACAACTAAACTAACACTACGAACAATGTATGTATGATTATGAATATATCAATGAAGGGGAATCTTTTACTTATTCCGCTGTGCTTGAAAAGATTGTTATGTTTGTCATATACTCTTATATGAACAATACAACATAAACTAGAAAAGTATTTAAAATAAAAAGGATCTATTCAACCCCCCCCTTCTAGATCTATTGAGCCCTCTGGGAACTAACAAATACCTCCTAATTAAATTACAAAAATTAGATTTAGAGTACGCGTGCTTCTAGTTCTCCTATATAAAGACCAGTGTAAGGAGTAACTAAATACACAAAATTTGCCAAGCTTGATAAATTCCATATAGTGAGTTTATCATACAAAAGAATGGGATCTTCAAGGTTTCTCATTTGCAGCATGTTCTTCATTTCATTCTTCATTTCTTATCTTCAGACAGAGGCGACAATTAATCGGATCCCTGCCCTCAACAATGTTGTTGGCCCTGATGCGGCTGGCATATGGGGTAAGCTTTTAGACTTTTGTCCAAAATCTACTGTAATTTTTTGGTTAACAGTCTATCATTTACTGTTGTATATATGCACAAGGTACAAGATTAACGACAAAAAAAAATATTAGTCGTCGAGTACTTCTCATTTTTTTTATTATGATTGCATGATGCGATTTTAATTTCATGATAAGTTGGTCAATTGACCTATACGTTGACAAGCAGAGAGAAATATAACCTCCTGACCTGCGTGTTCACATTGTATTAATCAATTGACCAATACGTTGACACGCAGAGAGAAAGATCGTCTCCTGACCTGCGTGTTGATATTGTATTAATCAGTTAACCAAATTTAACTTTATGTTAACCACTCCCATTATAATGTTTTTGTATGATACACACACCAAACATTAAATTCAACCTTTAAATCTAGTGATTTTAAAACATTTTTTTAAATAATTATTTCCTTTATTGTTATTCTTATATTTTTGAATTTAAGTAGTTTAATGTTGGCGCGGGTTGCGACTACTGCCCGAGCAAAAAATGTTGCTATTGCTCAATTGCTCGGACAAGACCAATATGCGCGTATTGCTGTGACGAATAAGCTGCTGCAGTCGGCAATGCCACCACCCCCCTTTAGATCATTCTTGATTTATATTTTTTTGAGAATGAAATTAAGAAAAATGTCATATGTAAATTAGCATATCCATTATCAACTAATGGTTGTATTTCGTGTCTCTATATAATATTTAATCAATGTTCAATTTTATCTGAAATTGTAATTTCCCATTTTCCATATTCAATCCCCATAGCCAGCCAAACCATCACAATAAGTTACCTATAATACCTTTATTATGAATTGCTATATTTCTATTCTCTATGCATATTTATGGAGCATGATTAGTAATGTGCAAAAAATTATGCAATTAAATGAGAAGTTAAATATGAACAATTTTATCTTCTTTCTTAATATGCGTAAAAAATCAACTATGACTTTTATCTTGGGACGGATGAAGTATGGTGCGTTTGGAACGTGAGAATGAAATTGGTAAAAGAATGAAATACAGAAAGGAATAGAATAGTGAGTAGAATGATTCATTTCATTCATAACGGAAATGAATCATTCCATATCAGGAATAAAATTCACAAATTTGATAAGAATATGAATGACTCCATTCTAATAAAACAATCAAATATAATTTTTTTCATTCCATGAGAATAAATTATTCCAATTACATTTTTATTCCTGCAATCTAAACGTATCATTAGCACACAAAAAGTAAAAGTTTCAAGAAAAGAAAAAGATTTATATTTACCATAAAAACATATGAATTTTTGTTACGGGTAGATATATAAAAATATCAGATTTTTTTTTTTTGCCGTAAAAAGGGTAAAAAAATTAAAATTAAAAAAAATCTTTTTTGTAACATTTCCGGTCGTACTGAGAATCAGATCACATCGAATCAAAGAGATGTATCATGATCATGATCAACATTATCTTGGCTTTAACTTTTTTTTTTATACTTTGAAGAAGAAAGATAAAGCTGCTAGACTAGACTCACCTCGGGATCACCAATGTCCCGTTCCCATGTCTCTTGATTTGTCTTTCATCACAAAGCAAAAGTGGCCCCCACCCTGTTAACACTCACCTCAACTCAACTCCGACTATAACCTGACCATTTTGGTAACTTTTTCAGCATCCAGTTTATCTCACCATTCTCAATTTTCAAAATATTCCAATCATTTTCTTGTTTTTTTTACCCCATAAGACCATAAATATGATTCTGTAAATGTTCTTGGCTTACATTGGGTAACAATGTCATTTTCTTCAAAAAGTTGGGTTTATTATTGACAAAAGATTAATGAAAATTGGTAAATTTACAAAAAAAAATAAAAATTTATAATAAAATCGGATCATATAACTATTAATGTCAAGTGTCTTAATTATTTATTTTTCAATTTAGACTTGAGATTATTAATCTAGGTTATGTTTGTTTGTATATAGATTACACTTGGAATAAAATTATTAATCCTAAGTGTCTTGTTTATTTTTAAATTTGAGTTTGTGACTATTAGTCCTGAGATTATAAAATAGCTTAAGATGCGAGATTATTTAATACCATATTCTACTTGACCTTAGAGATTATAAAATGATTTAATAGTCTTGAGATTGTAATTATAATCCTAAGATTAATAGTCTTGAAATTATAATCTCAAGAATATAATCATTGCAAACAAACATAACTCGAGTCTCATCTGATATCCCCCTTCTCCTAGCTAGGTTATGCTCATTATGTCTTAGTTATATACTCATTCTGTCCCTTAATATATGTCATTTTGGAGTTGTACATAAAAATTCAAAAAATAATTGTATATCATTAAATATAATATTAACTGTCTACAATATTCTTAAATTCTCATAATTCTCATATTTATCTCAAATTCTTTTTCATCTATAAAATTTTTCATGAGAGATAATTTTGAAAAGGTTGTAATTAATTCTCCTAGATTATATAATACCACAAATAAATAAATAAAAATCTAAAATGATATATATTAAGGGACGGAGGGAATATATAACTAAAGAAGTTGGATGTTGAAAAAATTATAGTCATCAAATCAATTTAGCAGTTAATATAAGTAGGGGCAAAGCCACATACGTTGGAGGGTGTGGGATCAATTGACTCCGCAGGGAAAAATATATTTATAATATATAATAAATTTAAAAAAAAATTAAGTGCAATGAATAAATTGACCTACTGAAATTTTATAAATTTTTTAATATATAAGGTCAAATTGAATTTTTTATAATTTTCCCAATTCTATATTACTTCAACCTCTTGATGTATGCATCTTCCTCTAATATTTTTAAAATAAATAATAATCTAAGTTATATTATTTTTATAACATAAGAAATTTAAATATTTATTAACAAATTTGTGATTAGAAAAGCTTATTAGAGGTCAATAAAGGGGTGTGTGTGTGTATATATATATATATATATATAATGTTATTACTTGTTATATTAATAATATTATAATTAAATATTATATTTTACATATGCAATCGACCAAAAAATACAAAATTATTTTAAAAAATTGATTTGGAGGTGTTGCTCTCAAAACCACCAAATTATTTATAATATTTAAACCCCATTAAATAAAAATTCTGACTTGGTTACTGAATATAAACAACATGATAATCAATGCTCGGGAATTTATTGATTAGGATCGAGTCAACACCTAGGCAAAGCCTATCTCTTTCTCCACCCTACGTATACAAACAAATATTCTTCACATCGTTGCTGGCAACTTCCCCACCTTCACCAACCAGAGTATATCTCTTCTCTTCATAGGAAGGGAATCAAGCTCGTTGGAATTATCCAAATTAAACTACATATCTTAATCATAAAAAGTAAAAACATTATTTACAATCATCTTTTAAGCACACCAAACTGTTAAAAAATAAATAAATAAATCCATAATTTTTAAATTAAAATTAGTTCCAAATCCACCACCCACATAAACAAATGCAGTTGCTTCTTATTCTTTTTGTTACTAATCATTTGTTCATGTTACATTTTGACTCTTTTAAGTGATTTTTAATTTTATTTTAAATTTCCACTCCTTGCATGCCCGTCACGTACTAATTTAATAACGATCATCATTAGCCCTAATAAAATTGTATTTTTTTGGTACTAATTTTCAACGTTTGTTATTTGTTAAAGATTTGTGTAGCTCTCTGAAAACATATCATATTGTGGCTTGAAGTAGTAAGAAAATGACACAACTTAATCATTCCAATGGCTGCAGTTTGTGTACTTGAGAGTGTATCAAAAGCACTAGCTAAGTTAGTGAGATGACAATATAGATCATTAGGAAATGTTTTATCTTTGAATTTTGTGCTACTTGAATAGATGTAGCTATCATAGAGGGCTACAAGCCTACAACAAGAGTGTAAAAATAAAATGTCTATTATTTTTTTTAGTTACGAAATCAACTATAGATTAATTACCTGCAATCTGATTTTTTTTTTGAGAGTGTGATATTTTCACGCGAGTCTTTCATGTGGAGGTGATACCAGTGGCAAAGCCATATAGAAACTGTGGGGTCAATTGACCCCACTAATTTTTTTTTTAATTTAATATCCAGGCAGTCAATCCTAAATCTCATACTCGGCCTCTAGTCAGCCAAAGTAAAAACAGAAAACAAAGAGAAAGAGAAGGGCAAAGGCCAAAGGGAGGCGACTGGCGAGTGCGACACCAACTCACTATTTCGTCGTCGTTATTGGTATTGTGTTCGCTCCCGCTGCTAACGTAAACAGGATCTGGCATTAACCTTATCATCGAGCGTGTCGGTGACTCTTGGTCCTGGCAATGGCAGCCATTTTATTGCAAGCAATAGAAATTTTGCTTTCTTCAATTTCTTCAATCCTAGTTTTGTTTTTTTTCCCTATTGAGCTTGACTCCACTGCAAACCCATCATGGTTTCGCCTCTGGGTGATACCCACTCACTATTCATACAAGGAGAATTATGTGAAAATATCATTTTATACGTAAAAATATGAATTGTTTCAAAAATGCCCATCAAGCCATATTCAATCATTAAGCATAAAAATTTATTGTAATGAAATTTCCATAAATCATTCTGTCAAGATGACAATTTTACTTGCTTTTACTGATGGATATGAGGCAAGATGAGGGAGATGTTTGGTGACAAAGAAAACTCTCACTTTTTTCCACGAGGAATTTGGATGCTAACATCATGTTGAAGCAACACCTAAAACTGATGGAATTCCAATTTTCTCAAAAAAAGAAGCAAAAGCTTTAACTTTCCCTATTCCCATGGGGGAAAATCTGCCTTTCCCTTTAACCATTTTGCTTCTCATTTCGATCTCGAATCTTTCGTTATTTTCCGTCTCTTTCTTTTTCTTTTCCATCTCTCTGTTTTTATCAAAAAACTGTCATTCTCTCATCACCAACGTGGGATCAACCCAACCCTCCCATGTTGTTATTCTCTTCTTTTTCAGCATTTGTCCCATTCTCCCAAAATCCCACAATTCTTCACATTAAAACTTCAAAAACGGAAATAAAGTGCAGTTTAAATTTGATACATTGACAGTGTATTTATATTTACGGACAGTATTAGAATTATAACACGTCGTTAAAAGAGTAATTTAACTCTCTAATCAAATCAATGAAAAGAACATACCATTAGATGAACTATACCACCCAAGAAAAACAATAAGTAACTCTAATATATAAAAACTTGAAAATTTTCATAGAATGTTTAACATACTAACGAATCAAGCCACTAGCTATGGCACGATTCAAACCAAAATCAGTAGTTTCATACACCGGAAGATCCTCACAAAACCTATCATTTTTAAGCAATTCCAAGTGATCAAGCTCGAATAAATCCGAACTCGAATCACTTGCAGCATCATCATAATCATCATTCTCTTGGTCAACATTTCTAGCTACAAAATCATTTTTCTTTTGATTTTGACAGTTCCTCGAAAACTCAACCCCCTTGTAATTCTTTTGATCCATACCAGGAAGCTTTGGCTGGTCTCCATTTGTTTTCCTCCCAAATTTCTCGAAATCTTCATCATAAATGCATTTATGGCCACAAGGACGAGAATCTTCATCAACTATGACACTCACTGGGAAAAATCTGACTGATCTTTTGATTCCATTGTTGCGTTTTTCTCTCGAATTTGGTGAATTTTTGCTCAAACATGACCTTGAAAATGAAGAAGTCGATGAACATGTGGATGCTTGGGTGGACTTTGTTTTCCAATCCACATTACCATCATAGTTACAACTCCCATTGAGATTCAAATTCTTGTTTTTCTTCGGATTCCCATTGGTGAAAAGGGAGTTGATAAAGCTCGTAAGCCGGCCACCAGGTGAAATAGGCTGCTTCACCTTCTTTAAATCGGCATAAATCTTTAGGGCACCAGCTTTTGACCTTATCAAACCCTCATCTGTTTTATTTGTTTGATGATTATGGTAATCATCAAACAAATAAAACTCACCCCGAGAGTGTTCCAATTTTGCGGTCAGAACACTGGTCCTAACCGGTTTTGGCCTTGATGCGGTGAAACAAGAACTCCTTGTCTTTCCCACCGCACCAAGAGATTCAGTTTCGGAGGATGAGAATCCTCCAAAACTAGAATCCGAAGAACTTGAACCTGAACTAAAAAACAGAGGATCATTATCCTGCATCAACTTTGGATCAAACTCAGGCAACGACGATGATCCTCTTCTAGTCGAGACTTTTGCATCAACCTTCTTTTCCATCCATTTCTCAATCAAACTATTGCTACCCTTTACTGCTCTGCCTCCACCATAGCCGCTGCTGCTCTGTTTCTTTACATTTTTTTCTTTGTTCTGCTTCAATTCCTTGTGCCTTTCATCGCCACCGCCATCAATTTCTCTGTAAATTTCATCGAGAAGACTCGAAGAAAATGATGGGTTTCTTGGATTTTTCCTCACTTTGTCCTCCCTCAGTGATTTTTCCCAATTATACATTTTTCTTCTATATGTATATATTGTTAGTTATATATACGAAAAGATTGTATAACAAAGAGGTTTAAGAAATGGGTAGAGAGATAAAGAACTAGTATGATGAAGAAGATGAAGAAAGAAGAAATTGTTTAGAGAGAGAAAGTGTGTAATGAGAGCAATCTGCCACGCCTTATAAGAAGCTTGAAGGTGAATGAAGAGAATGAAAAAACAGAGAGACACTTATAAAGGCGTGACTGCGCGTGCATGGTCTTCAAAATTGTAGCCAATGACAGTTTGGCATTTGATGTCGTGGCATTACAATAGACCATAATACCCTTTATTCTTTTTGAAATTTACGTGACATCTATTAGTATACTATATATATATATATATATATATATATATACAAACAAGTCTTAAAATTATTATGACATATTATTAAAATAAAAATAATCTTGTCATACATAAATATTTTATTTATGATCTGTACTGTATATATTGCAAGTGTATGAAATTTAACGCTACATATACATTCAAATTTGGTAGGGATATCTTGCGTGTATTGCTACATACAGTGTTATACAGTGAGAAGGGGAGGGGGAGGGTCCCACGTGTTTATGTATCTGATAAAGATTGTTGTTCTTCTGAAAGTGAAATTTAGTGATTGCCAGGGAGAGGATCCGGCAATCACCAGGGATCAGTAGGAGTACTAATTTTACTAATTTATTTTATATTTTATTTATGTGCTTAACATTCTTTTGGGAAGGAAAGCTGGTGAAGTGACTTTGAATGTAGGGAAATGTGAACAGAGGAACTCTACTTTCTCGAATTATTAATTGTAAAGGTTGGTTGGAATATGGTGATTAATTGTTTATGAAAAAGAATATCATTTGATTAATTTATGTGTTTTAAAATTTTACCCATATATATTTTGATACACAATATTTGGCGTAAAAATATAAATAAATAAAATTATATAAAATATTCATATTTTCTATAAATTTAGTCGCTAGACAAATGAATTTTTTTATATTTATTATAAATAATTTTGATACTATATTTAATATTATATAATTATTTTTTTAATTTTTATACACAACTCTAAATCGTAATATGATTGGGGATTAGTAATATTAGTAATTGGGAGAGGAATAAAATAATGGGAAGGTAAAGGTTCAATGTAGTTGGGGCTAGAAGTTCAATTTGAGCTGGCAGAATGACTACAATTAATGATATACAACCACCCATGAATTATCTAATTAAGACAAGAAATTTCAAACAAAATATAAATGACAAAAAAATGCTTAAAATAATTTTGCTTGTGCTTTTTTTCTTATTTTGGTACGATCCTGTCTTTTGAAAAGTGGAAATTAAAACTATACTTTTTTTAATAATTATTATTTTTGGTTTATTAAGCACAGAAGGAATATGTATGATTTGATAGGATTAAATTGTGGTGTTATAATGTTGTTTTTTTGTTGATTATTATCAGTGGCATAATGGCTTATTATGCAAATATACAAGTTATTAACATGGTGAATTTATAAACGACTGCGGTCGGGAAACTTCATATTTAAAACGTTGACAATGCGATATTTTAAGTAGATATGTATTTTTAATTTTAAAACAAAAACGGAGAGTTTTTTTTATTTTGTGAATGTTATTTTCTTCGTCCATAATTATTTGACGTTTTAGAGGTAAACACAAGAATTAAGATAATGATTGGAAAACATTAAATATACTATTCAATTGTCTATAATACCCTTAAATCTTTTGTTGAGATAAGGAGAGTTTTGTTGGAATAAAAAGAGAGAAAGAGTTTAAAGTATTAAAAACATAGGGAGAGTAATGAGGGGTAATTTTGGAAAAATTATCATTAATTCTCCTAAATTTGAACAAGCATCAAATAATTAGAGACAAACAAAAAACTTTAAAACGTCAAATAATTAGAAACGGAGGAAGTACACTTTCATGGTTTAAATTTTAAAATCAAGGAGAAATTAAAGCAGTGAAGTTGCCTTGATGGTGGTAAAATTTGATGGAATTAGGAGCCTGAAAAAGTGGCCAAAAGCATAAAAAAATTTAGTACATAATTCGGTTAATGAGATTTAATTATGGTAAATTGGTGGAATTAAGAGCCTAAAAATTTGTTGTTTTTAAGTATAGAAAAACTATGAGAAATTCATGCATGGAGCCTCTCTATCAATTTGAAAATTAAACTAGAGAATTTCATGGAACCTAGCTAAATATTCATCATTTGAAAATGGTAAAAAAGAATTAACTCCATGCATGTTAAAAATACAAGGAAAGTTGATTAATTAAGGGAAATTTTATCTAATCATGGATAACGGAAACCATGGCAATAACTCTGTGTGAAAGTGAAATGGAGTAAAAAAAAGTTTAATTAATTTTGACCATCAATCAGTTTGCAAATTTTAGTACTAATTATGGGTCAACTTGATGTAGACTTGGTCAGTTGCTCTAATTTGTTTCTCATCAATTTACCCATTAATTATAATTTCTTTTTTAAAATCAGAAAAGAGAGAAAAAAAAACTTAAATTTAAATTTAATTAATCATACCGATTTCAAATTTTAAAATTTTACGAATAAACTTTTAAAAGTCAGAATGTATCTTTAATTATGAAATTAATATCGGAACAAGTGGCATTAAATTATATTGCAATTGCACATACTAAAGTTTGAACACATAGTAAATAAAATTTGATCGAGTAAAACCGGTTATAACTACATTGTTATGTTTAACTTGTAAAAGGTTTTGTCATATTTTATTTTGATCTTGATCATAATAATTTTGTTGGATTATATATGACTCAAAGGGTTAAAATAGTAAAATAGTGTTATTTAGATGTTTTATACTTTTTAGTTATCAAACAGTTTTTTAGATTCAAATGTTATTTCATTCAGATGATCTAATTCATTAAGATGTATTAATCATTCAGATCTTAATTACTCACTTTTATCAAACACCACATTAATTTTCTTGAAACGTGAATTGAACTTTACTTCAGACTCAATATGTATATACTAGCCGTACTATCCGTGCCTCCGACACTACGTACGAAGGGAGGAGAGATTACGTTAGAGAATGGAGGAGGCAGAGGGCGAGGTCGGGAGGATGAAGAACGGAGGAGCATCTGAGAGTGAGATAGAACAATGTTTTATCCTTTGAAGTTAAAGAGGATATAATAGACGTTGAAATTTATCCCAAATTTTGGACGGTTCTAATCGTTTATTAGGGTGAGCGGAAAATTCAAAATCAGTTATGTTTTGTTAATTAGATATAGGTCGAATCATACGAGCTAGCTAACTAACTAGCTCGACCCATATCAAATTAATAAAATACAACTGATTTAGCCAGCTAGCTAACAAGTCGTGTTTAAGGAAGAATTTGAGTTAAAACTCACTAAATTGCTAGTCATCACCACATGAATGAATACAAAGTTGTAGGCGCCTGGTCGATTTCTGAATCAGTTGGGAGTTGTTTTCTGAGATTTGAAAACCAACAACCATCATTAACTCATCAGAGACAGAAAGGGATGTAGTATTGGACTTTATGCTCTCTCTCTCTCTCTCTCTCTCTCTCTATATATATATATATATATATATATATATCTATTTGTAGTCCGCATCTCCAAAGACTGTATGAGCAATTGAGATTTATCTTAAACTTTGAGCAATTTCGGGATGATTTATTTAGTGAGCGGGAAATTTAAAATCATTTGTATTTTATTAGATAGACTAGCTGTGTCCCGTGTCTCCGGCACTGTATAGACGATGAAATTTATCCCAAACTTTAGACGATCCAGATGATTTATTGAGTGAGCGGGAAATTCAAAATCATTTGTATTTTATTATATAGATATAGATGTATGGACGGTGAGAATTATCCCAAACTTTAGACGGTCCAGATGATTTATTGAGTATGCAGAAAATTCAAAATTATTTGTATTTTATTATCAATATAATAAAATAGAACCCATTTTGAATCTTTCATTTGACAAAGCACAAAGACGGTTAAGATTTATTCTAACTTGATTCTTTCAACGTAATCTGAAGGCTCATATTTCTTCCCGTCAAAATCAAATTCACCCCTACACCATACTCTCTCTCATATTCACACACAAAATCTTTCTCTCTCCTCTCTTCTTCACACACACAAACAAATAATAATAATAATAATAATAATTATTATTATTATTATTATAATAATACTAATAGTACTTGTGACGCCCCCAAAATAGGTATAAAACACCCATTCTGAGTCGCCAAATACATGGTACATAAAGCAAACTACAACTTCAATAATACAAATATCGTGTGAAATACGACAACACATACTGTGAGTTTAAATACAAATATTGTCTTCTAGACAATATCCACACTCAAATAAGTCCTCATTACAATTATTCAAACACTATTTTACAGAAATAGTGAGGACTGCTAAAACATCTTTCTAAAACCATTACTCCATATCCCGACTCGATCCTGCTATGTGCTCACCTACTGAGAAGAAAAATGGAACAAAAAGGAAAATGGTGAGCTCAATTAGCCCAGTAAAGAATATTATGACTAAGATAATATACAACAATTTATCATTAGTCTTCAACAGGGAAAATTTGATAAAATATAATAGACAACAAATTTTAGAACAACAACTGCAGCGGAAACAACAATCCATTAAAAGAGTCAAGTAGAGAAAGAATTCTACTAGCTTCTAAAATTTAAAAGTCCATCATCAATAATTTATCCCTGTAACATCAATCTATATACATCTTGAATCAAATATTCATCTTTTGTGACGCGCCCCCAAAATAGGTATACATCACACATTACAGGTTGTCAATACATGATGCGAAACAACTACAACTTTATTATTACAACAAGAAAAGCTGTGAGTTTGAATACAAATATTATCTTCTGTATAATATCTATACTCAAATAAATCCTCATCACATTTATTGATACATTATTTTACAAAAATGGTGAGGACTACTAAACAACTCTCTCTGTAACCTTCATTCCATACCCATTTCGTACATTTCATTTATATTCTCGCCTCCACGAGAAGAAAAATGGAACAAAAAAGGAAAAGGGTGAGCTCAACTAGCCCATAAAGAATATTATGACTAAGATAATATACAACAAATTATCATTAGTCTTCAACATGAGGAAAAATCTAATAGAATCTGATAGACAACAAATTTTAAATCAATATTCGCAGTGAAAATAATAATTCATTAGAAGAGTTAAGTAGAGAATGCAAACTACTATCTTCTATATATGAATTTAAAAGTTCATCGTCATCTTTTATCCCGTAACATCAATCAATATATATCCGGAATCAAATATTCATCTTGCACTACTGGTGCCAAAGATATTCACGTGATTAGTCAGTGTTCATCTAAACACTGCTCATCTTTGCACTCACGGCCAAAGATATTCTTCAGAAATCATTCATCTTGCACTACTTCTGCCAAAGATATTCAATAATATCATCATTTAAGACTGAGGATGATGAAAAATATTTTTAAAGAAACGAATCCAGTGAAACAAAATGACAAGGATTAAGGATTAAGGATTCGTACTTTGTTTTATCCATATTCAAAAGATACCTCAAAAATAATCATAGTGGTGTAAAATTCAAGAATGATCAAAACATGGATACAATCAAAGCTAGTATCCAGAATAGATATTTTGGACAAAAAGAAGAAATTTCATTTTTTGGTGAATAGTGCCGAGTATCGTGAATAGTAACTCGACACCAAAAGATAGAAATTTCCAAAAAAAAAACATCTTCACGCTTATGAATAAGTACTCGTGAATAGTAACTCGTGAATAGTAACTCATGAATAGTATGAATACGACATAAAAAGTTCCAAATTTGATAAAAAGTTCCAACTAATATTTCAAAGATAATGATATTGAAGAAATAATATCATTTGAGAAGAAAATAACATCCTTACCTCGAAAGATTAATCTTAAATTTGGAATCTGGGATATAGTCTTTGAAGGGAACTTGCACCGTCTAAAAAATACTCAAAGTATACTCACAAGAATCGCTCAATATATCGAGAGAGAAATAGAGAGAAACTTGGGTTTCGGTGTGTTTTCAATTCTAACCTAAGCACCCTATTTATAGGAAAACGCTTAGAACACCAAAGTAGAAAATTGAATATAATATTAATATATTTTTCATATTTTCTTTAGCCCACCTATAGACAACTGATCTCAGCCCATTTGAATCACATGTGAGGCTAACTTAGTTGCAAAAACGTTTTTCTCAAAATAATTAACTAAAACTCCCAAAATTAATTATTTCAAACTTTTGAACTTCAATAATTCATAATAAATAGCCCTTTCATCAGAAAAATCGAATTTCTTGAGTTTTATAGGAAATTCAATTCTCTACAACTTTACAGAAGAAAGTTTTTCCAAATTCCAAATAGAAATTGACCGAAATTCACAAAGCAGGCGATTTTACAAAGTTATAATCAAATTTCAAATCAATAAATGGGGTCCACCGACATGTTTAACATGTTTTAAACATTTATTGCAACAAAAATACTCTTCCTCCTCAGTATACTCATATATCCCACATTCGTTGTAAAAATATCACCATTATTATATTATTTAAATATAATAATATATTTAAATGAATTATTTTATCGAGAAAAAGATAAAATTTCAATTTTCAACAATTGTCACATTAAAATTTTTCTCCATCTATATCCACATAAAATCAATATTTTCCTCATCATATGAATCAATAATTAATTATTCACAAATAATATTACAGAATCACAATATTGACAACCTGAGGAGGTTCAGAAAGAGGGGCTTTCAATAAGAATTTCTTCTTCTTGGCGTGCAATTAGGTGACCAAACCTCTCCTTAGACATGTAACTTTCTAGACATTTCCAATAATGTTATCTAATAATATTATTAGGATAATATGAATTATTAGCTTCGATAATGAAAATCTCGTGTAATGACAATTATTCAAACAACAAAGAATATAAAATATCAACGCAACAATTATTAACTCAATAAAATCTTTGAACAAAGAATTATCGTAACCATTATTGAGTAGTGCCTTTCACGTAAGAATCAATAATTGTTGCGCAATGCATCTTCTTGTGTTTTAACCACCGAGTATTTTAACAAAGATTAATTGTGAATAACTACGCAAGTTATTTTTAACCAACTTATATTTGTCGCTTTTCTTCATCCAATCGCCGTTATGGGGCCCACACATGGTCGCTGTGGTTATGCGAATATTCCCCGACAAAGATCTGAATATTCCACGACCAAAAACGAATATTCCCTAACAACAATGAATATTTTTAACCACTTGCTTATTTTAAAATATTTGCGTATTTTACCCCTAACTATCCACATTAATCACATCAACCCTTACTATTTCAAAATAATAAATAGAAAATTAAATTTCATTAATAATAAGTTGGGGTCTTACATCTTTTTACCTTCTGGTGAAAGATATTCATTCAGTATCACCGGTTAGTCAGTATTCATCTCATCACTGTTCATCTTCGCATGCACGGGCCAAAGATATTCATTAGTTAATCATTCATCTTTGCACTACGGGCCAAAGATATTTAGTAATATCATCATTTAGGACGGAGGAAGATGAAAAATATTTTAAAGAACGAATCCAGTGAGATAGAAGGACAAATATTAGGGATTCATATTTCAGTTTATCCAAGTTCAATAATACCCCATAAAAAACTATAGTGGAGTAAAATTCAAGAATGAAGATCAAAACATGGATTTAACTTCAAGAATAAGTGTCACAACAGATAACTTGGAAGAAGAAAAATATATTTTTTCTTACGTGAACGAGACCGTGTAAAGCGACTCCGTGAGCAAGAATCGTGTGAGCGACCCGTGAACGATGACTTCGTGGACAAAGACTCGTGAGCGAGTACTTGTGAAACGATACCATCATGAAAAGTTCCAAATTTGATAAAAAGTTCAGACCAATAATCCTATTAAATGATGTGCGCCCCCAAAATAGGTATACATCATCCATTCCGAGTTGTCAATACACGGATGCGAAACAACTACAACTTTATTATTACAACAAGAAATCGTGAGTTTGAATACAAATATTATTTTTTAGACAATATCTATACTCAAATAAATCCTCATCACATTTATTGATACATTATTTTACAAAATGGTGAGGACTACTAAACAACTCTCTCTAGAACCTTCATTCCATACCCAGGCTGCATCGCTTATATTCTCGCCTCACGAGAAGAAAAATAGAACAAAAAGGAAAAGGGTGAGCACAACTAGCCCGATAAAGAATATTATGACTAAGATAATATACAACAAATTATCATTAGTCTTCAAACAGGAAAAATCTAATAGAATACAATAGACAACAAATTTTAAATCAATATTCAATGAAATAATAATTCATTAGAAGAGTTAAGTAGAGAATGCAAACTACTATCTTCTATGTATGAATTTAAAAGTTCATCGTCTATCTTTTATACCTGTAACATCAATCAATATATATCTGGAATCAAATATTCATCTTTGCACTACAGGCCAAAGATATTCATTAGTTGGTCATGTTCATCTAAACACTGCTCATCTTGCAGACTACGGCCAAAGATATTCTTCAGAAATCATTCATCTTTTGCACTACGGGCCAAAGATATTCAATAATATCATCATTTAAGACCGAGGATGATGAAAAATATTTTTAAAGAAACGAATCCAAATTGAAACAAAATGACAAGGATTAAGGATTAAGGATTAGTACTTTGTTTTATCCATGTTCAAAAATACCTCAAAAAATAATCATAGTGGTGTAAAATTCAAGAATGATCAAAACATGGATACAATCAAAGCTAGTATCCGAATAGATATTTTGGACAAAAGAAGAAATTTCATTTTTTGATTGAATAGTGCCAAGATATCGTGAATAGTAACTCCGACACCAAAAGATAGAAATTTCCCAAAAAAATATCTTCACGCTTCACTTACTGAATAGTACTAAATGAATAGTAACTCGTGAATAGTAACTCATGAATAGTACCCACATAAAAAGTTCCAAATTAGATAAAAAGTTCCAACTAATATTTCAAAGATAATGATATTGAAGAAATAATATCATTTGAGAAGAAAATAACATCACTTACCTCGAAAGATTAGTACTTTAAATGGAATAAGGATATAGTCTTTGAAAGGAACTTGCACCGCCTAAAAATACTCAAAGTATACTCACAAGAATATGCTCAATATATCGAGAGAGAAATAGAGAGAAACTTGGGTTTCGGGGTGTGTGTTTTCAATTCTAACCCAAGCACCCTATTTATAGGAAAATCGCTTTAGAAACCAAAAGAAAATTGAATATAATATTAATATATTTTTCACATTTTCTTTAGCCCACCTTAGACAACTGATCTCAGCCCATTTGAATCACATGTGAGGCCAACTTAGTTGCAAAAAACGTTTTTCTCAAAATAATTAACTAAAACTCCTAAAAAATTAATTATTTGAACTTTAGAACTTCAATAATTCATAATAAATAGCCCTTTCATCAAAAAAATTCGAATTTCATGAGTTTTTATAGGAAATTCAATTCTCTACAACTTTGCAGAAGAAAGTTTTTCCAAATTCCAAATAGAAATTGACCGAAATTCAAACCAGGCGATTTTATAAAAGTTATAATCAAATTTCAGGTCAATAAATGGGGTCCACCGACATGTTTAACATGTTTTAAACATTTATTGCAAATAAAAATACTCTTCCTCCTCAGTATACTCATATATCCCACATTCGTTGTAAAAATATCACCATTATTATATTATTAAAATATAATAATATATTTAAATGAATTATTTTATCGAAAAAGATAAAATTTCAATTTTTAACAATTGTCACATTAAAATTTTTCTCCATCTATATCCACATAAAATCAATATTTTCCTCATCATATGAATCAATAATTAATTATTCACAAATAATATTACAGAATCACAATATTGTGACAACTGTGAGGCGGGTTCAGGAAGAGGGCTTTCCAATAAGAATTTCTTCTTCTTGGTGCGCAATTAGGTGACCAAACCTCTCCTTAGACGTAACTTTCTAGACATTGCCAATAATGTTATCTAATAATATTATTCAGATAATATGAATTATTGCTTCGATAATGAAAAATATCGTGTAATGACAATTATTGAAACAACAATGAATATAAAATATCAACGCAACAATTATTAACTCAATAAAATCTTTGAAGAATTATCGTAACCATTATTGAGTAGTGCCTTCTTACGTAAGAATCAATAATTGTTGCAATACTGGTGCTATCTTCCGTGTTTTAACCAAGAGAGTATTTTAACAAGATAACTTGAATAACTACTTCTGCAGTTATTTTTAACCAACTTATATTTGTCGTTTTCTTCATCCAATCGCTTTTACGTTATGGGGCCCACATATGGTCGCTGGCCGTCGTCATCGAATATTCCCGACAAAGATTTAATATTCCACGACCAAACTAATATATTCCCAACAACAATGAATATTTTTTAACCACTTGCTTATTTTGAAATATTTTTTGTATTTTACCCTAACTATCCACATTAATCACATCAACCCTTACTATTTCAAAATAATAAATAGAAAATTAAATTTCATTAATAATAAGTTGGGGTCTTACATCTTTCTTTTCTGAAAGAAAAGATATTCATTTGTATCACAAGTTGGTCATGTTCATCTCATCATTTGCTCATCTCGCATCTACGGGCCAAAGATATTCATTAGTTAATCATTCATCTTTGCACTACTGGCCAAAGATATTTAGTAATATCATCATTTAGGACGGAGGAAGATGAAAAATATTTTAAAGAACGAATCCAGTGAGATAGAAGGACAAATATTAGGGATTCATATTTCAGTTTATCCAAGTTCAATAATACCCCATAAAAAACTATAGTGGAGTAAAATTCAAGAATGAAGATCAAAACATGGATTTAACTTCAAGAATAAGTGTCACAACAGATAACTTGGAAGAAGAAAAAAAATATTTTTTCTTACGTGAAGCAATACCAAAGCGAAAAGACTCCATGAGCGAAGAATCGTGAACAGTACTTTAAAAAGATGCTCGTGGACAAGTACACGTGAACGAGTACTTGTGAAACGATACCTAGTCATGAAAAGTTCCAAATTTGATAAAAAGTTCGGACTAATAATCCTATTAAATGATGTGGCGCCCCAAAATAGGTATACATCACCCATTCCGAGTTGTCAATACATAGTACGTAAACAACTACAACTTTATTATTACAACAAGAAAGCTGTGAGTTTGAATACAAATATTATCTTCTAGACAATATCTATACTCAAATAAATCCTCATCACATTTATTGATACATTATTTTACAAAAAATGGTGAGGACTACTAAACAACTCTCTCTAGAACCTTCATTCCATACCCCAGGCTGCGTACTCGCTTATATTCTCGCCTCCGAGAAGAAAAATGGAACAAAAAGGAAAAGGGTGAGCTCAACTAGCCCAAATAAAGAATATTATGACTAAGATAATATACAACAAATTATCATTAGTCTTCAAACAGGAAAAATCTAATAGAATACAATAGACAAAAAAATTTTAAATCAATATTCGCAGTGAAAATAATAATTCATTAGAAGAGTTAAGTAGAGAATGCAAACTACTATCTTCTATATATATGAATTTAAAAGTTCATCGTCTATCTTTTATCCTGTAACATCAATCAATATATATACCGAATCAAATATTCATCTTTGCACTACTGGGCCAAAGATATTCATCGATTGGTCATGTTCATCTAAACACTGTTCATCTTTGCACTACTACGGGCCAAAGATATTCTTGAGAAATCATTCATCTTTGCACTAGGCCAAAGATATTCAATAATATCATCATTTAAGACCGAGGATGATGAAAAATATTTTTAAAGAAAGCGAATCCGGTGAAACAAAATGACAAGGATTAAGGATTAAGGATTCGTGACTTTGTTTTATCCATGTTCAAAAATACCTCAAAAATAATCATAGTGGTGTAAAATTCAAGAATGATCAAAACATGGATACAATCAAAGCTAGTATCCGAATAGATATTTTGGACAAAAAGAAGAAATTTTATTTTTAGGTGAATAATAGTCCGATATCGTGAATAAGTAACTCAGACACCAAAAGATAGAAATTTCCTAAAAAAACATCTTCACGCTTCATGAATAGTACTAAGTGAATAAGAACTCATGAATAGTAACTCAAGACATGAAAAAGTTCCAAATTTGATAAAAAGTTCCAACTAATATTTCAAAGATAATGATATTGAAGAAATAATATCATTTGAGAAGAAAATAACATCCCTTACCTCTAAAGATTAGTACTTCTAGGCGGAATCTAGGATATAGTCTTTGAAGGAACTTGCACCGTCTAACAATACTCAAAGTATACTCACAAGAATACGCTTCAATATATTGAGAGAGAAAAGAGAGAAACTTCGCTTTTGGTGTGTTTTTCAATTCTAACCTAAAGACCCTATTTATAGGAAAATCTTGTAACACCAAAGTAGAAAATTGAATATAATATTAATATATTTTTCACATTTTCTTTAGCCCACCTTAGACAACTGATCTCAGCCCATTTGAATCACATGTGAGGCCAACTTAGTCGCAAAAAACGTTTTTCTCAAAATAATTAACTAAAACTCCCAAAAATTAATTATTTCAGAACTTTCAGAACTTCAATAATTCATAATAAATAGCCCTTTCATCAGAAAATTCGAATTTTGCGAATTTTTATAGGAAATTCAATTCTCTACAACTTTCCATAAGAAAGTTTTTCCAAATTCCAAATAGAAATTGACCGAAATCCACAAACGGGCAATTTTATAAAGTTATAATCAAATTTCGGTCAATAAATGGGGTCCACTGAGCATGTTTAACATGTTTTAAACATTTATTGCAACAAAAATACTCTTCCTCCTCAGTATACTCATATATCCCACATTCGTTGTAAAAATATCACCATTATTATATTATTAAAATATAATAATATATTTAAATGAATTATTTTATCGAGAAAAAGATAAAATTTCAATTTTCAATAATTGTCACATTAAAAATTTTCTCCATCTATATCCACATAAAATCAATATTTTCCTCATCATATGAATCAATAATTAATTATTCACAAATAATATTACGAATCACAATATTGACAACCGTGCGGTTCAGGAAAGAGGGGATTTCAATAAGAATTTCTTCTTCTCTTGGCATGATTAGGTGACCAAACCTCTCCTTGAAGCAGAACTTTCTAGACATTGCCAATAATGTTATCTAATAATATTATTCAGGATAATATGAATTATTTCTTCGATAATGAAAAATCTTGTGTAATGACAATTATTGAAACAACAAAGAATATAAAATATCAACATAAAAATTATTAACTCAATAAAATCTTTGAGCGATAGAATTCGTAACCATTATTGAGTAGTGCCTTCACGTAAGAATCAATAATTGTTGTAATACTGGTAGTATCTTCGTGTGTTTTAACCACCGAGTATTTTAAAGATATAATCAGTAACAACTACGCCTAGTTATTTTTAACCAACTTATATTTGTCGTTTTCTTCATCCAATCGCTTTTTCGTTATGGGGCCCACACATGGTCGCTACTGCGGCCGTCATACGAATATTCCCGACAAAGACGATCTGAATATTCCACGACCAAACGAATATTCCAAACAACAATGAATATTTTATAACCACTTGCTTATTTTGAAATATTTGCGTATTTTACCCCTAACTATCCACATTAATCACATCAACCCTTACTATTTCAAAATAATAAATAGAGAAAATTAAATTTCATTAATAATAAGTTGGGGTCTTACATCTTTGCACTACACGCGAAAGATATTCATTTGTATCACCAGTTGGTCATGTTCATCTCATCACCTGTTCATCTTTGCACTACGGGCCAAAGATATTCATCAGTTAATCATTCATCTTTGCACTACGGGCCAAAGATATTTAGTAATATCATCATTTTGGACGGAGGAAGATGAAAAATATTTTAAAGAACGAATCCAGTGAGATAGAATGACAAATATTAGGGATTCATATTTCAGTTTATCCAAGTTCAATAATACCCCATAAAAAACTATAGTGGAGTAAAATTCAAGAATGAAGATCAAAACATGGATTTAACTTCAAGAATAAGTGTCACAATAGATAACTTGGAAGAAGAAAAAAATATATTTTTTTCTTACGTGAAACGATACCCAGTGAAGCGATTACCCGTGAGCGATAGAATGAGCGATGCCGTGAAACGATACTCTTGGACAATACACATGAGAAAAGACTTGTGAACGAGACCAGTCATGAAAAGTTCTAAATTTGATAAAAAGTTCAGACCAATAATCCTATTAAATGATGTGACGCCCCCAAAATAGGTATACATCACCCATTCTGAGTTGTCAATACATGGTACAGAAACAACTACAACTTTATTATTACAACAGTAAAACTGTGAGTTTGAATACAAATATTATCTTCTAGACAATATCTATACTCAAATAAATCCTCATCACATTTATTGATACATTATTTTACAAAAATGGTGAGGACTACTAAACAACTCTCTCTAGAACCTTCATTCCATACCCCAGGCTGCACTACTATTATATTCTCGCCTCACGAGAAGAAAAATGGAACAAAAGCGAAAAAGGGTGCGCTCAACTAGCCCGAAAAAGAATATTATGACTAAGATAATATACAACAAATTATCATTAGTCTTCAACACGAGGAAAAATCTAATAGAATACAATAGACAACAAATTTTAAATCAATATTAGCGTGAAAATAATAATTCATTAGAAGAGTTAAGTAGAGAATGCAAACTACTATCTTCTATATATGAATTTAAAAGTTCATCGTCTATCTTTTATCCCCGTAACATCAATCAATATATATACGGAATCAAATATTCATCTTTGCACTACACTCTGCCAAAGATATTCATCGATTGGTCATGTTCATCTAAACACTGCTCATCATTTGCACTACGGGCCAAAGATATTCTTGAAAATCATTCATCTTTGACTACTGGCCAAAGATATTCAATAATATCATCATTTAAGGCGAGGATGATGAAAAATTTTTAAAGAAAGCGAATCCGATTGAAACAAAATGACAAGGATTAAGGATTAAGGATTCAGTACTTTGTTTTTATCCATGTTCAAAAATACCTCAAAAATAATCATAGTGGTGTAAAATTCAAGAATGATCAAAACATGGATACAATCAAAAGCTAGTATCGAGAATAGATATTTTGGACAAAAGAAGAAATTTCATTTTTTGGTGAATAGTCCGATATCGTGAATAGTAACTCAGACACAAAAGATAGAAATTTCCCCGAAAAAAACATCTTCACGCTTAACCGTGAATAGTACTGCGTGAATAGTAACTCGTGAATAGTAACTCATGAATAGTAACCCCGAGCATGAAAAAGTTCCAAATTTGATAAAAAGTTCCAACTAATATTTCAACATAATGATATTGAAGAAATAATATCATTTGAGAAGAAAATAACATCCCTTACCTCGAAAGATTAGTACTTTAAATTTGGAATCTAGGATATAGTCTTTGAAGGAACTTGCACCGTCTAACAATACTCAAAGTATACTCACAAGAATCGCTCAATATATTGAGAGAGAAATAGAGAGAAACTTAGGTTTACGGTGTGTTTTCAATTCTAACCTAAGCACCCTATTTATAGGAAAATGCTTTAGAACACCAAAGTAGAAAATTGAATATAATATTAATATATTTTCACATTTTCTTTAGCCTATAGACAACTGATCTCAGCCCATTTGAATCACATGTGAGGCCAACTTAGTCGCAAAAAACGTTTTTCTCAAAATAATTAACTAAAACTCCCAAAAATTAATTATTTCAGAACTTTCGGAACTTCAATAATTCATAATAAATAGTCCTTTCATCAGAAAATTCGAATTTCGCGAGTTTTTATAGGAAATTCAATTCTCTACAACTTTGCAGAAGAAAGTTTTTCCAAATTCCAAATAGAAATTGACCGAAATCCACAAACGGGCGATTTTATAGGTTATAATCAAATTTCAGTCAATAAATGGGGTCCACCGACATGTTTAACATGTTTTAAACATTTATTGCAACAAAAATACTCTTCCTCCTCGTATACTCATATATCCCACATTCGTTGTAAAAATATCACCATTATTATATTATTAAAATATAATAATATATTTAAATGAATTATTTTATTAGAAAAAGATAAAATTTCAATTTTTAACAATTGTCACATTAAAATTTTTCTCCATCTATATCCACATAAAATCAATATTTTCCTCATCATATGAATCAATAATTAATTATTCACAAATAATATTACGAGAATCCTGATATTGTGACAGGCGGTTCAAGGAAGAGGGCTTTCAATAAGAATTTCTTCTTCTTGCGTAGCAATTAGGTGACCAAACCTCTCCTTAGATGTAACTTTCTAGACATTGCCAATAATGTTATCTAATAATATTATTAGGATAATATGAATTATTGCTTCGATAATAAAAAATCTTGTGTAATGACAATTATTGAAGCAATGATGATATAAAATATCAATATGACAATTATTAACTCAATAAAATCTTTGAGCAGTAATTCTCGTAACCATTATTGAGTAGTGCCTTCTTACGTAAGAATCAATAATTGTTGCAATACCGCAAAGGTAATCTTCTTGTGTTTTAACCCACCGAGTATTTTAACAAGATTACTTGTAATAACTACTGTAGATTATTTTTAACCAACTTATATTTGTCGTTTTTCTTCATCCAATCGCTTTTTCGTTATGGGGCCCACACATGGGCTAGCGCCATCGCACGAATATCCCACAAAGCGATGCGAATATTCCACGACCAAACGAATATTCCCAAACAACAATGAATATTTTATAACCACTTGCTTATTTTGAAATATTTGCGTATTTTACCCCCTAACTATCCACATTAATCACATCAACCCTTACTATTTCAAAATAATAAATAGAAAATTAAATTTCATTAATAATAAGTTGGGGTCTTACATCTTTGCACCTTCTGATGAAAAGATATTCATTTGTATCAATGGTTAGTGTCGTATTCATCTCATCACTGTTCATCTTTGCACTACTGGCCAAAGATATTCATCGATTAATCATTCATCTTTTTACTACGGGCCAAAGATATTTAGTAATATCATCATTTTGGCGGAGGAAGATGAAAAATATTTTAAAGAAACGAATCCGGTGAGATAGAATGACAAATATTAGGGATTCATATTTCGGTTTATCCAAGTTCAATAATACCCCATAAAAAACTATAGTGGAGTAAAATTCAAGAATGAAGATCAAAACATGGATTTAACTTCAAGAATAAGTGTCACAACAGATAACTTGGAAGAAGAAAAAATATATTTTTTCTTACGTGAGCGATACCGAGTGAAGCGATTACCCGTGAGCGATGAATCGTGAGCGATTGCAAGTGAAACGATACTCTTGGGCGATACACATGAGCGATTACTTGTGAGCGATGCCGATCATGAAAAGTTCCAAATTTGATAAAAGTTAGGACTAATAATCCTATTAAATGATGTGGCGCCCCAAAATAGGTATACATCACCCATTACGAGTTGTCAATACATGTATGGAAAACAACTACAACTTTATTATTACAACGGTAAAGCGTGAGTTTGAATACAAATATTATCTTCTAGACAATATCTATACTCAAATAAATCCTCATCACATTTATTGATACATTATTTTACAAAATGGTGAGGACTACTAAACAACTCTCTCTAGAACCTTCATTCCATACCCAGGCTCGTACTCATTTATATTCTCGCCTCACGAGAAAAAAAAAATGGAACAAAAGGAAAAGGGTGAGCTCAACTAGCCCAATAAAGAATATTATGACTAAGATAATATACAAAAAATTATCATTAGTCTTCAAACAGGGAAAAATCTAATAGAATACAATAGACAACAAATTTTAAATCAATATTCGCAGCGAAAATAATAATTCTTTAGAAGAGTTAAGTAGAGAATGCAAACTACTATCTTCTATGTATGAATTTAAAAGTTCATCGTCTATCTTTTATCCCTGTAACATCAATCAATATATATCTGGAATCAAATATTCATCGAGATAAACTTTGCAATCTCTCTCTTCATATTGTTCCACCAAAATGTATGTCGAAGATCACGATACATTTTAGTACTTCCAGGATGGATTGCAAATGGTGTATTGTGTGCCTCCATCATAATCTTGTACTTCAAATCGAGTCGTTAGGAACAAAAGTCTAGAGTGGACTCAAGTATTCCTTCTTCATCAATTCTCGCTTAGGAATAGCTCCTTCTTGTACTTTCTTCTTCATACGCATCGACTCGAATTCGGTGGCTTGAGCGACCTTAACTTTTTCTATTAAAGTTGGCTCTGTCGTATACTTGAAATCATCGCTTTTCGTTCTCGCATATGATCTTCTACTCGGCAGCGTCACTACCACGTTCGCTTTTCGGGATGGTATTGAAATAGTGTGGTCGTAGTCTTTCAATAGCTCGAGCCAAGCGTCACTGCCGCATGTTGAGTTCTTTTGAGTGAAGAAATATTTAAGGCTTTTATGGTGCGAATATATCTCCACTTTCTCCCCATATAGATAGTGCCTCCATATCTTTAAGCGGCAACTTCTGCCGCATGACTCTAGATCATGAGTAGGATAATTCTCTCATACTCTTAAAGTTGTCGCGAGGCATAGGCTATGACTTTCCCACGTTGCATGAGAACACATCCTAACCCTTTGCACGAAGCATCTTTGTAGATAACAAATCCATCAAGAACCGGATGGTATTGTTAGAGCAGTCTTAGAAATAAGTCTCTCTTAAGCTCTTGGAAACTCTTTCGCATTCTTCGCTCCAAGCGAATTTTGTATCCTTCCGAGTTAATTTGAGTTAATGGAGTAGCGATTCGAAAAACCCTTCCACGAATCTCTCGATAATAACCAAATTAAGCCCAAAAAGCTACGTACTTGATCCACCGACTTGGTTGCTCCAACTTTGTATTGCTTCAATCTTGGCGGATCACGGATACTCCATGTTTTAACACGGCGTGCCCAAGAAATGCTACTTACTCGAGCGAACTCGCATTTCTTCAATTTGGCATATAGTTGGTTTTCACGAAGCCTTTGGAGTACCCGACTTCAAATGGTGCTCATGATCTTCACTGACTTTTGAAATATATGAGGATGTCATCAATAAAGACAACAACGAATTGATCCAAATATTCCTTGAATACTCGGTTCATCATATCCATGAAAGCGCAGGAGCATTAGTTAGTCAAGAAAGACATGACTAAGAATTCATAATGCCCATCTTGAGTTACGAAGGCGGTCTTTGGAATATCCTCGATTCTAATCTTCATTGATGATATCGAGCGAAGATCGATTTTGAAAAGAATTGTGCCTTTACTGTTGGTCAAACAAGTCATCAATACGAGGTGAGGATACTTATTCTTGATGGTGACATGGTTCGATTTCAGATAGTCGATACAAAGTCGCATACTCCGTCTTTCTTCTTTCTGAATAAAGCAGAGCACCCCGAGGAGATGTCTTAGGGCGAATGAAACCAGATGTCCAACAATTCCTGTAGTTGGACCTTTAACTCCTGAAGTTCAATAGGAGCCATTCGATATGGGGTTTTAGAAATGGGCTTTGTACCGGGTTCAAGATCAATAAACAATTCAACTTCACGTTACGGGGGTAGGCCAGGGAAGTTCTTTGAAATCGTCGGGAAAGTCAATAACAACGGGAATATTATTCAAATTTGGCGTGTCTTTATTCAAATCCATAACATGGGCTAAGAAAGCGACATCCGTTTTTGATAAGCGAATAGCATTATGATTAGATATGGCGGTGATTGATTTTAAGGGTTTAGTTGCTTGAATTAAATACAACGAGGTTGGTTAGGAATATAAAACTAACAACCTTACGAAAACAATCAATTTTGGCATGATGAGTAGTTAACAATCAATCCCTAAAATCACATCAAAAGCAAGTATCTTTAAAGAGATAAGGTCGACGGGTAAGGTGATGGTGCCAACTTGAATCAAACAAGATTTATAAGCAGTGGATGTGATGAAAGTTTCTCTAACGGAGTTTCCACGAGATAGGTCAAAGTCTAATTTCTCAGGAGTCAAGTTTAAGCGTTGAGCACATGCGGGAGAGATAAATGAATGGGTATGCAGGTATCAAGTAAGGTATAAACTTGAAGAATTTATAAATAGCTTACCTTGATCACCTCGTTTGGGTTCCTCGCATTTTGACGATCCACAACAAACGCTTCTTCCGGAATCGTTGACTTTGACTTTTTCAGGGACGATCTTTTGAGTCACCGTCCCCATTGAACTAGGTTTTATTCTGCGTCTGATCTCGAAGCGATATGTCCTTCCTTTCCACAATTATAGCATACCTTGAAGCTGTTGTGGGCGGTTTGGTGATATGTCCCTCTTTTCGCATTTTAGCATATATAATGGGTGGTCGTTCTCCTCCCTTAGAACCGATTCTTTCGCCGAAACAACGTCGTCTTCATAGTCGTTGTTAAATCTCCTCTTTTTAAAATCTCCTCGACTTCGCTTCTTCTATTTTCATGGCCATGATTACCACGGAGTGGTTACCATTTTTGTAAAATCTGTTTCTTTCTCATTTGGTTATCATTATTTTGTTGTTGGCTATATCTACTGAGATGCGATCACTGGTTGTGGTCCCTCGGTTGGCCGTACTCGTTATCTCACTCTAATAATTGAGCTATGTTTACAACATCTGAATAGAGAGAAAATTTATGAGAAATGAGATCTTGGCGTATCTTGGGATTCAAACCTCTAAGAAACATCGGTGTCATCGTTCCTCATTATCCACCAAATGAGGTGCAAACACAGATAACTCTGCAAACTTTGCCTTGTCTTTGAGACCTTCGTGTTGTTACTGCTCGATCTAATAAACTCCACTTCCTTCATATGACGAACACTTTCGGAAAGTATTTGTCATTAAATAGTTCTGAAAGCGTCTCCCCAAGACATCTTTGAGTCTTGTTTGGATGGAGTGCGCTTCATGAGACTCCACCCGATGGTCTGCACGCCACGGAACATAAAGGTGGCGAATTGAACCTTCTCATTCTCCGTGCATCCCGAGACATCGAATATCTTGGTAATTTGCTTGACCCGTGTTTCCTCCATGATCGGATCTGGCTTTCCCTTAAATTACGGTGGTCCCGACTCTTTGAAGCTTGCTTTTGTGACAACGTGAATTCTATCATTTCTCCTCTGTATTTTGAACACGAGTCTCCCTAAATGCGATTTTATATGAGCTGAAAAAAGCTTACAAACATCCTCGTTCATCATCGCTTTCGATTGGTGTTGTTCATGGGAGGAACATTGCCCGACTGTTGCACATTCTCCTCGTTGGTGATACAGGCATCTCCACGGTCTCATTTACATTGTTAATATTCTCGATTCGACATTCTCAAATCTTTGTCATAAAACAAGGGTTAATTAAGAAATCAATATATCACATAATATCCTATATCTTGACCAACTAACAAATAAGCTTAGGTAGGACACTTTAGCGAAGGATTTTTCGTCTCTCCCCTCTAGTTCTATTCCCAGATCTCATGGAGATCATATCCTAAGGTGCGATACCAAATGTGGCGCCCCCAAAATAGGTATACATCACCCATTACGAGGTTGTCGATACGTAGTACGAAAGCAACTACAACTTTATTATTACAACAGATAAAGCGTGAGTTTGAATACAAATATTATCTTACAGACAATATCTATACTCAAATAAATCCTCATCACATTTATTGATACATTATTTTACAAAAATGGTGAGGACTACTAAACAACTCTCTCTAGAACCTTCATTTCCATACCCAGGCTCGTACTCATTTATATTCTCGCCTCACGAGAAGAAAAATGGAACAAAAAAGAAAAGGGTGAGCTCAACTAGCCCGATAAAGAATATTATGACTAAGATAATGTACAACAAATTTTCATTAGTCTTCAACGAGGAAAAATCTAATAGAATCTGATAAATGACAAATTTTAAATCAATATTACATGAGAGAAAATAATAATTCATTAGAAGAGTTAAGTAGAGAATCAAACTACTATCTTACATGTATGAATTTAAAGTTCATCGTCTATCTTTTATCCCTGTAACATCAATCGATATATATACGGAATCAAATATTCATCTTTGCTTTCTGAGGCGAAAGATATTCATCGATTAGTTATGTTCATCTAAACCCACTGTTCATCTTTCTTTCTACTGGCCAAAGATATTCTTGAGAAATAATTCATCTTTTTGCTCTGGGCCAAAGATATTCAATAATATCATCATTTAAGGGCGAGGATGATGAAAATATTTTTAAAAAAGCGAATCCGGTGAAACAAAATAGTGAGGATTAAGGATTAAGGATTAAGTACTTTGTTTTATCCGTGTTCAAAAATACCTCAAAAATAATCATAGTGGTGTAAAATTGAGAATGATCAAAACATGGATCTGATCAAAGCTAGTATCGAATAGATATTTTGGATGAAAAGAAGAAATTTCATTTTTGGTGAATAGTCTTTAGTATCGTGAATAGTAACTCGATACCAAAAGATAGAAATTTCCCAAAAAAATATCTTCACGCTTTAATGAATAGTACTCGTGAATAGTAACTCGTGAATAGTAACTCATGAATAGTGCTTCGTGAATAGTAACTTCATGAATAGTAACCTGAGCATGAAAAAGTTTGAAATTTGATAAAAAGTTCTAACCAATATTTGACATAATGATATTGAAGAAATAATATCATTTGAGAAGAAAATAACATCCACTTACCTCGAAAGATTAGTACTTTAGCTGGAATCTAGGATATAGTCTTTGAAGGAACTTGCGTCTAACAATACTCAAAGTATACTCACAAGAATCGCTCAATATATCGAGAGAGAAATAGAGAGAAACTTGGGTTTACGGTGTATTTTCAATTCTAACCTAAGCACCTATTTATAGGAAAATGCTTAGAACACAAAGTAGAAAATTGAATATAATATTAATATATTTTTCACATTTTCTTTAGCCCCTATAGACAACTGATCTCAGCCCATTTGAATCATATGTGAGGCCAACTTAGTTGCAAAAAACGTTTTTCTCAAAATAATTAACTAAAACTCCCAAAAAATTAATTATTTGAACTTTCGGAACTTCAATAATTCATAATAAATAGCCCTTTCATCGAGAAAATTTGAATTTCACGACTTTTATAGGAAATTCAATTCTCTACAACTTTTAGAAGAAAGTTTTCCAAATTCAAATAGAAATTGATCGAAAAATCCAAACGAAGGCGATTTTACGAGGTTATAATCAAATTTCGGTCGATAAATGGGGTCCGCAGAGCATGTTTAACATGTTTTAAACATTTATTGCAACAAAATACTCTTCCTCCTCGTATACTCATATATCCCACATTCGTTGTAAAAATATCACCATTATTATATTATTAAATATAATAATATATTTAAATAATTATTTTATCGAGAAAAAGATAAAATTTCAATTTTCAACAATTGTCACATTAAAATTTTCTCCATCTATATCCACATAAAATCAATATTTTCCTCATCATATGAATCAATAATTAATTATTCACAAATAATATTCTGATCATCCTGATATTGACAACGAGGCGGTTCCGGGAAGAGGGGATTTCAATAAGAATTTCTTCTTCTACTGCGCGCGATTAGGTGACCAAACCTCTCCTTAGAGCAGAACTTTCTAGACATTGCCAATAATGTTATCTAATAATATTATTCGAGATAATATGAATTATTTCTTCGATAATGAAAATCTTGTGTAATGACAATTATTGAAAAACAATGATATAAAATATCAATATGACAATTATTAACTCAATAAAATCTTTGAGCAGTAATTATCGTAACCATTATTGAGTAGTGCCCTTACGTAAGAATCAATAATTGTGCGATACCGTGGTATCTTCTTGTGTTTTAAACCATAGAGTATTTTAACGGTGATTACTTGAGTAACAACTACTGTAGATTATTTTAAACAACTTATATTTGTGCGTTTTCTTCATCCAATCGCCAAGTTATGGGGCCCCACATGGTCTGCTTGGCACGCTTGTAGTCTGCAACGAATATTCACAAGCGATCTGAATATTCCACGACCAAACGAATATTCCCAACAACAATGAATATTTTTTAACCACTTGCTTATTTTGAAATATTTGCGTATTTTACCCCTAACTATCCACATTAATCACATCAACCCTTACTATTTCAAAATAATAAATAGAGAAAATTAAATTTCATTAATAATAAGTTGGGGTCTTACAAATGATATTAGATGAAGCAAAATTTTTAATCATTTCAGGAATTATAGAAGCAATACTTACCATAGTAAGTTCAAATTTAGGAATATGAAATTAAATAATATTCCTTCCATACTATGGAGTATGAAAGAAAATAATATTTCTTACGAGTATTGAAATAAAATAATATCCTTTACCTTGGTAGAAACTGGATTTGACTGGAATATCAGATATTATTATCGAGAAAATCTTCCGGAAAAACTACGCTCAAAGTATTCTATACTACCAAGAAAAATACTCCCAATACTCTAAAATAAAAATTTACGATTATCAATTGGTGTGTTGAGGAAGGAGGTTTACCCCTATTTATAGCAGCGAAGGAAAACAGAGATGAACCCACCAACCACGCTTAAATTTTTATGCCTAACTTACGCTAATTAATTCTCTCTCTTTTTTTTCAAAGTTAAGCCACTTGTTTTTTAAAAAAGCAGGTTGCAAAACCTTTCTTACGTGAAATTTCAATGCCTAACTTTCTTATTTTCACTTTGTCTTGATTAATTCTTATGGGCAAGGCCCACCAACTTGAAAAAAATGCTTTGCGAACTTCTACCCACCAATTTGAAAAACAAGGGATCATAGGAGACATTCCTCACTTGGAAAGGAGTGCACGCAACAATAAACTTGCACACTTAATTTGAAAATAAGAATTTCAAACGAACTTGTTTACTTCTTTTCCCACATGTTTAAATATATATATATATATATATATATATATATATATAACAATAATATTATTAACCAATTATAAAATATTGTAATAATATTTTGAATAAATATTCTATCGGAGAAATAATTGTAATTCCACAAAATTATATCAAACTTTCAACAATTATTTCATGCTAAAATTCTTTCATTTATATCCATATAAATATATCCATCATTTATATCACATAAAATAAATATTTTCTTATCATATAAATAATTAATTATTCACAAATAATATTACTGAGAATCATGATTATGACGGTAGTTCTAAGGAAGAGGGGCTTTTCAATAAGAATTTCTCCCTTCTTTGGCGCGCATGATTAGGTGACAAAACCTTTACTTGAAAAGAACTTTCTAGACATTGCCAATAATGTTATCTAATAATATTATTCAAATAATATGAATTATTGATCGATAATGGGGGAAATCATGCGGTGATAATTATTGAAGCAATGAATAATATAAAATATCAATGTAACAATTATTGAATCGATAAAATAAAATATCGAGCGATAATTCTTGTAACAATTATTGAGTAGTGCCTTCTTACGTAAGAATCAATAATTTAACAATCATGCAATCTGAGTGTCTTCTTTTGTGCAAACCACGCGTATTCTTGTTGTAAGACCCAACTTATTATTAATGAAATTTAATTTCTCTATTTATTATTTTGAAATAGTAAGGGTTGATGTGATTAATGTGGATAGTTAAGGGTAAAATACGCAAATATTTCAAAATAAGCAAGTGGTTATAAAATATTAATTGTTGTCGGGGAATATTAGTTTGGTCGTGGAATATTAAATCTTGTCGGGGAATATTAAATACGACGGTAGCGACCGCCATGGGGCCCCATAACTTAAAAAGCGATTGGATTAAGAAAGCGACAAATATAAGTTGGTTAAAAATAGCAGGCGTAGTTATTCTTATTTATCTTGTTAAAATACTAAATTGGTTAAAACACGATGGCATTTGCGGTATTGCACCAATTATTGATTTTTACGTGAAGACCTTTACTCAATAATGGTTACGGTAATTCATTATTGAGTATTTTATTGAGTTAATAATTATTGCGTTGATATTTTATATTCTTCTTTGTTTTTATAATTATCATACACAACGATATTTTTCATTATCGGAAGCAATAATTCATATTATCCGAATAATATTATTAGATAACATTATTGGCAATGTCTAGAAAGTTACATGCAGGAGAGGTTTGATCACCTAATTAGGCTGGCGCATGAAGAAGAAATTCTTATTGAAAGCCCCTCTTTCAGGAACTATGCGGTCATCAATATTGTGATTACGTAATATTATTTGTGAATAATTAATTATTGATTCATATGAAGAGAAAAATATTGATTTTATGTGGATATAGATGGAGAAAAATTTTAATGTGACAATTGTTGAAAATTAAAATTTTATCATTTTACGATAAAATAATTCATTTAAATATATTATTATATTTTAATAATATAATAATGGTGATATTTTACAACGAATGTGGGATATATGAGTATCTGAGGAGGAAGAGTATTTTTGTTGCAATAAATGTTTAAAACATATTAAACATGTAAAGTGGACCCCATTTATCGATTGAAATTTGATTATAAGCCGTAAAATCGCTTTGTTTGTGGATTTGATTCAATTTCTATTTGGAATTTAGAAAAACTTTCTTATGGAAAGTTGTAGAGAATTGAATTTCTATAAAAATTCGCAAAAATTGAATTTTTCGATGAAAGGGCTATTTATTATGAATTATTGAAGTTACGAAAGTTAAAATAATTAATTTTGGGAGTTTTAGTTAATTATTTTGAGAAAAGCGTTTTTGCAACTAAGTTGGCCTCACATGTGATTCAAATGAAATTTGAGATCGGTTGTCTAAGGTGGGCTAAAGAAAATGTGAAAAATATATTAATATTATATTCAATTTTCTACTTTGGTGTTCTAAGCATTTTCTATAAATAAATAGGTCTTAGGTTAGAATTGAAAAAACACACCGAAGCTGAAGTTTCTCTCTATTTCTCTCTCGATATATTGGCGTATTCTTGTGAGTATACTTTGAGTATTGTTTAGGCGGTCTGAAGTTCCTTGAGACTATATCCGGTATTCCGGTATTAAGTCTTAATCTTTCGAGGTAAGGGATGTTATTTTCTTCTCAAATGATATTATTTCTTGATATCATTATCTTTGAAATATTGGTTGGAACTTTTTATCAAATTTGGAACTTTTTCATATCGGAGGTTACTATTCATTATGAGTTCTTATTCACGAGTTACTATTCATGAGTTCTTATTCACGAGTTCTTATTCACGAAGTACTATTCATGAAGGCGTGAAGATGTTTTTTGGGAAATTTCTATCTTTTGGTGTCGGAGTTACTTATTCACGTATCTGATAATTATTCATAGAAAAAATGAAATTTCTTCTTTTTGTCCAAAATATCTATTACGGATACTAGCTTTGATTGTATCCATGTTTTGATCATTCTTGAATTTTACTTCTTACTATGATTATTTTTGAGGTATTTTTGAACATGGATAAAACAAAGTACGAATCCTTAATCCTTAATTCTTGTCATTTTGTTTCTTTGGATTCGTTTCTTTAAAAATATTTTTCATCATCCTCGGTCTTAAATGATGATATTATTGAATATCTTTGCCTTTTGTAGTGCAAAGATGAATGATTTCTGAAGAATATCTTTGCCCGTGTGCAAAGATGAACATGTGTTTAGATGAACATGACCAAGTGATGAATATCTTTGTTTTGTAGTGCAAAGATGAATATTTGATTCTAGATATATATTGATTGATGTTACGGGGATAAAAGATAGACGATGAACTTTTAAATTCATACATAGAAGATAGTAGTTTGCATTCTCTACTTAACTCTTCTAATGAATTATTATTTCAGCTGCGAATATTGATTTAAAATTTGTTGTCTATTGTATTCTATTAGATTTTTCCCTGTTTGAAGACTAATGATAATTTGTTGTATATTATCTTAGTCATAATATTCTTTACTGGACTAGTTGAGCTCACCCTTTTCCTTTTTGTTCAATTTTTCTTCTCAGAAGGCGAGAATATAGCGAGTACGAGTCGGGGTATGGAATGAAGGTTCTAGAGAGAGTTGTTTAGTAGTCCTCACCATTTTTGTAAAATAATGTATCAATAAATGTGATGAGGATTTATTTGAGTATAGATATTGTCTAGAAGATAATATTTGTATTCAAACTCACAGCTTTTTCTTGTTGTAATAATAAAGTTGTAGTTGTTTACGTACCATGTATTGACAACTCGGAATGGGTGATGTATACCTATTTTGGGGGCGTCGCGGTTGGTATCGAGCTTTGGGATATGATCTCTGGCGGAGATCGGGGAATAGAACTAGGAGGGAGGCGAGTAAATCCTTCGCTAGTGTGTCCTACTAAGCATATTTTTTAGTTGGTCGGTATATAAGGATATTATGTGATATATTGATTTCCTTAATTAACCCTTGTTTTATAGCTGACAAGTATTTGAGAATGTCATTTGAGAATATTAACAATGGAAATGAGACCAGTGGAGAGGCCTGTACTCACCAACGAGGAGAATGTGCAACAGCAGTGGCAATGTTCTCCGTGAACAACACCGTGTCATCCGAAAGACGGAGATGATGAGCGAGGGATGTTTAGAAGCTTTTTTTTTCATGCAAAATCAGACGAGGAGACTTCGTGTTCAAAATACTGGGAGGAAATGATAGCAATTCACAGGTGGTAATTATGGCCATGAAAATAGAAGAAGCGAGTGGGAGGAGATTTTAAAGAGGAGATTTAACAACGACTATGTGAAGAAGGCGGAAGTCTTAAAGACAGAATTGGTTCTAAGGGAGGAGAACCACCCCATTATATCTTCTACAAATGCGAAAAGAGGGACATATCGGTTCAAAGCGCCCACAGTTCAAGGTATGCTATAATTGTGGAAAGGAAGGACATATCGCTTTTCGAGATTATACGCAGAGCGAAACCTAGTTCAATGGGGCGGTGACTCAAAAAACATCCCGAAAAGTCAAAGTCAACAATTCGGGAAGGCGTTTGTTGTGACAGTCAAAATCGAGGAACCCAAACGAGGTGATCAAGGGTAAGCTATTAATAAATTCTTGAAGTTTATACCTTACTTGATCGGGTGCTACCCATTCATTTATCTCTCTGCATGTGCTCAGCGTTTAAACTTGACTCGGGAGAAATTAGACTTTGACCTATCTCATGGAAACTCAGTTAGGAGAAACTTTCATCACATCCATTGTTTATAAATCTTGTTTGATTCAAGTTGGCACCATCACCTTACCCGTTGACCTTATCTCTTTAAAGATACTTGCTTTTGATGTGATTTTAGGGATTGATTGGTTAACTACTCATCATGCCAAAATTGATTGTTTTCGTAAGGTTGTTAGTTTTCATATTCCTAACCAACTGTTATGCAATTCAAGCAACTAAACCCTTAAAATCAATCTTGTCATATCTAATCATAAAGCTATTCGTTTATTGAAAAGCGGATGTCAAGCTTTCTTAGCCCATGTTATGGATTTGAATAAAGACACGTCAAATTTGAATAATATTCTGTTGTTATTGACTTTCTGACGTATTTCTGAAGAACTTCCGGTCTACCCCGAGCGTGAAGTTGAATTGTTTATTGATCTTGAACCTGGTACAAAGCCCATTTCTAAAACCCCATATCGAATGGCTCTATTGAACTTGAGGAGTTAAAGGTCCAACTACAGTGAATTGTTGGACATCGGTTTCATTCATCCTAGTACATCTCCTTGGGGTGCTCTGTTTTATTAAGTAAAGAAGAAAAGGCGGAGTATGCGACTTTGTATTGACTATCGGGAATTGAACCATGTCACCATCAAGAATAGGTATCCTCTACCTCGTATTGATGACTTGTTTGACTAGTCTGCAAAGGGCACAATTCTTTTCAAAAATCGATCTTAGATTACGGATATCATCGGTGAAGATTAGAAATGAGGATATTCAAAGGCGCCTTGAACTCGGTATGGGCATTATGAATTCTTAGTCGTATCTTTCGGACTAACTAATGCTCCTGCTGACTTTCATGGATATGATCAACCGAGTATTCAAGGAATATTTGGATCAATTCGTTGTTGTCTTTATTGATGACATCCTCGTATATTTCAAAAGCCGTGAAGATCATGAGCACCATTTGAAGTTTGGTACTCAAAGGCCGTGAAAATAAACTATATGCCAAATTGAAGAAATCGAGTTACGGCGAGAAGTAGCATTTCTTGGGCACGTGGTGTCAAAACATGGAGTATCCGTGGATCCGTGAAGATCGAAGCAATCTGAGTTAGAAGCAACCAAGTCGGTGGTTGAAATCGTAGCTTTTGGGCTTAATTTGGTTATTATCGGAGATTCGTGGAAGGGTTTTCTCGAATCGCTACTCCATTAACTTCGGCTAACTTCGGAAGGATACAAAATTCGTTTGGAGCGAAGAATGCGAGAAGAGTTTCAAGAGCTTAAGAGGAGACTTATTTTATTTTTGTTTCTAACAATACCATCCGGTTCGGATGGATTTGTTATCTGATGATGCTTGAGCAAAGGGTTAGGATGTGTTCTCATGCAGCGTGGGAAAGTCATAGCCTATGCCTCGCGACAACTTTAAGAGTATGAGAGGAATTATCCTACTCATGATCTAAAGTTAGCGGCCCGATCGTTCAGCGCTTAAAGATATGGAGGCACTATCTATATGGGGAGAAAGTGGAGATATATTCGGACCATAAAAAGCCTTAAATATTTCTTCACTCAAAAAAAGAACTCAACATGCGGCAATGACGTTGGCTCGAGCTATTGAAAGACTACGACCACACTATTCAATACCATCACGAAAAGCGAGCGTGGTAGTGGTAGGCGTTGAGTAGAAGATCATATCGCGAGAGCGAGTGCGATGATTTCAAGTATCGCATAGAGCCAACTTTAATAGAAAAAGTTAAGGTTGCTCAAGCCACCGCAATCGGGGCGATGCGTATGAAGAAGAAAGTACTGAAGGAGCTATTAGGAGCGAGAATTGATGAAGAAGGAATACTTGAGTCCACTCTAGACTTTGTGTTCTAACGACTACGATTTGAAGTACAAGATTATGATGGAGGCACACAATACACCATTTGCAATCCATCCGGAAGTACTAAAATGTATCGTGATCTTCGACATACATTTTGGTGGAACAATATGAAGAGAGAGATTGCAAAGTTTATCTCGATGTGTTTAACTTGCCTACGTGTAAAGGCGGAACATCTAGTACCTAAGGGTTCGTTGCAACCACTTGAGATTACGAAATGGAAGTGGAACACATTACCATGGATTTCGTTACGGGTCTTCCTACGGTTTCTCAAGGCATCAATGCTATTTGGGTTATTGTTGATAGATTAACCAAGTCTCGCTCATTTCTTGCCGACACGGAGACTTATTCCTTGAGCGACTTGCTAGGTATATGTACGTGAATGAGATTGTGAGGTTGCATGGCATGCAAGTATCCATAGTTTGGATCGTGACCCAAGATTCACTTCAAGATTTTGGGTTAGCTTGCAAAAATCTATGAGCACAGTTTGCGATTTAGTTCGCGCATACCATCCCCAAACGGACGGACAATCGAGAGGACTATTCAAACTCTTGAAGATATATTAAGACTCTGTGTCCTAGACTTCAAAGGCAGTTGGGATAAGTATTTACCATTGGTGGAATTCTCCTACAACAACAGTTATCAGGCAAGTATAGGTGTGGCTCCATTCGAAGCATTATATGGACGAAAATGTCGTTCTCCAATATGTTGGGATGAGGTGGGTGAAACAACATTGTTGGGACCCGAAGTTAAACGCGATATGACTCACTACGAAAAGATTCAAATGATTCGACAACATATACAAACGCAAGACAAGATCGACAAAAGAGTTATGCGGATCTTCATCGAAAGGGCGTGGAATTTAGTGTAGGGGATCGTGTATTGTTGCGAGTTGCTCCATGGAAGGGAGTTACAAGATTTGGGAAGAGAGGAAAGCTCAATCCACGATTTATTGGTCCATTTCAAATTCTTGACCGAGTAGGAAATGTAGCTATATAGACTTGCGTTACCTCTAAAGTATGTCTCGTGTTCATAATGTGTTTCACATATATACTTTCGTAAATATGTGAAAGACCGAACCACGTTATAGAGTTAGAAGCAGGATGAGATAATAGAAGACTTAGCGTATGAGGAGGTACTGTCGAGATCTTGGATAGGA